>PVLD010036899.1:0-10631 GCA_004027595.1 Dinomys branickii
AAAGTGCTCCACTCATAAGCAATCAAAAGACCCACCTAGACCATATGTGAACTGTAGGTAGAAGTGCCCTCAGTAAAACTTCTAATGCCCTCCAAATCTCTTAGGTCATCCAGCGTTTGTACACTGACCTGTGGCTCCTTGCCCTCCACCGTACATCTCTGACATCCGGGGTGCTTTCTGCCTCTTTGCCTCCTGAGATCTCTAAAAATGAACCCTTGGCTTCCTCTCCTCCCATGCTGTGCCTGTCTGACACACCAGCTGCTCTGAGTGATAGGCTCAGTGTAAGGCTCATGCATCATGGGAGATGGAGCCACTGGTGAATTTCCCCCCTGTGAAAGAGGAGCTCACAGTGCTCATGGATAAGACACTCAGAACCAGCCAGGACACACAGAAACAGCAGTGTCTACCCCTGTGCAATGAGGAACTTCATCCTTGGTACCTTCCTGGACACTCCCAGCCCCTTCTTGCCCTGAGTCTGACTCTTGTACCCTCAGGCCTCACCACTGTCACCCCATACAGTGCCTTGAGGATCATCATTGCAAGTCATGAGAGGCTCCTCATTCAGTCTTACGTGCTTGTCCTTGAGCATTTGTAAGCACTGACCTTCCTGAGTTCAGAAGTGGCATCATAAATGAATTGGAAAACAGTCACTGAAGACAAGAGGCCTCTGTCATCACAGTGAGTGATATGAGAAGAGGGCACCTGCGATGTGTGGAGGGGGCTGAGTCAGGCAGTGAACACTCTTAGCCTTCATTGGGATAAGGGAGCTCTGTCCATGCACATGCAACTTGGGGAACCATGTGTACACATAAATTCACATGCATGGGCACTAGCACCATAGCCTCTGAGTGCCCAGGTGTCCAGTCTCTGAAGTGGCTCTCCTTCCATTTTACTCTCACCCTCAGGGACCATATAGCCTGTACCATACAAAGTCCACCCTGAATTAATGTAATGTCCTCCACAATCCTCAATATTTCCTAGGTCCAAATCCTTGTGCTCATTCCTCCTCTAAGATGGACAGGATCATTTACCTGAAGCACTCAAGATTTGCTTCATCCCCAGAATCATCAAGTATGGTTTTATAGAGAGAAACCAAAGGAATAAGAATAGGAAAGGAAAAAAGTTAAATTATAATTATTCACAGATGACATGATACTGTACATAGAAGACCCCAAAAATTCCACCAAAAGATTTCTAGATTTAATAACCAAATCCAGTAAAATGGCTGGATACAAAGTCAACACTAAGAGATCCATAGCATTCCTGTACACAACAAACTCACAAGGAGAGAAATTAGGGAAACCACACCCTTCATAACAATGAAATACTTGGGAATCAATCTAACAAAGGAAGTAAAGGATCTATACATTAAAAATTAGAGTACTCGGAGAAAAGAGATTGAAGAGGATTTCAGAAAATGGAAAGATACTCCTTGATCATGAATAGGAAGAATCAACTTTGTGAAAATGGTCCTACACCCAAAACTGATAAACACATTTAATAACAATCAAAATACCATTAGCATACTTCACTTTCTAAAATTCATCTGGAACCTGAAGACACCTAGAAGAGCAAAGGCAATCCTAGGCAACAAAGGCAAAGCAGGAGGCATCACAATCCCTGACTGGACATTATATTACAAAGCTACTGTGATAAAATCAGCATGGTACTGACAAAGAAACAGAAGACCTGAGGATCAGTGGAACAGATTGGAAGATGTAGACACAACTATAAACACAACCAGCCACCTTATCTTTGACAAAGGGGCCAGAAAGTTCACTGGAAGAAAGATAGCCTCTTTCATAAATGGTGCTAGAAAAACTGGCTTTCCATATGCCAAAGACTAAAACTAGACCCATGCTATCACCATCACTGAAGTCAAAATGGAACGAAGATTTAAATATTAAAACAGACACACTAAATCTACTAGAAGAGAAAGTAGGTAAAAATCTTGAAGACATAGGGGTAAGCAGAGAGTTCATGAACAAAATCCAAACATCACGGGAAATACTTCAAAGAATCAACAACTGGGATCTCATCTTATTAAAAAGTTTTTGTACATCAAAAGAAATTGCCAACGGAGTGCAAAGAAAATTCGCAACTTGGGAAAAAAATTTAGCCATCTGTCCCACAGACAAAGGACTCCTATGTAGAATGTGTAAAGAAGTTTTAAAAACCAGGGCCCCAACATTCAAAGACCCAATACAAAAATGGGCATCTGACATGAGTATACAATTATCAGATGAAGAAATACAAATGGCAAATAAATACATGCAAAAATGTTCAACATCACTGGCCATTTGAGAAATGCAAATTAAAACAATGCTGAGATGCCATCTTACCCAGAAAGAATGGCTATCATCAAGAAATCAACCAATAATAAATGGTGGTGGGGCTGTAGGATAAAAGGATCCCTTCCCCATTACTGGTGGGAAAGTAGACTGGTACAACCACTGTGGAAATTAGTGTAGAGATTCCTCAAAAACTGGGATTAGAGGTCCCATTTGACCCAGCTGTTCCTCTTCTGGGTATTTTCCCAGAAGAGTTGAAAACATCTTACCACAGCAATATATGTGCACCCATGTTTATAGCAGCACAATTTGTCATAGCTAAATCTTCGAAACCACCCAAATGTCCATCAACTAACGAATGGATAAAAAAGATGTACTTTTATACAATGCAGTGCTATTAGGGTATAAAGAAAGATAAACTTGAGGCTTTTATAGGTAAATGGATGCAACTAGAGACCATACTAATAAGTGAAATAAATCAGACCCACATGTGTAAACATTGTACTGTCTCCCTAGTGTAAGAAACTGAAAGAGTAAATAAGATCTAAAAGGTACAGTAGCTACTATGACAGGGGAAAAAATGGTTCAAAAGGAAAGAACTGGGATGGAGGAAAGGAGAAAAGACACAAGGAGACACACACACGCACACAAGATAGCTATGATAAGGGCTGGGGATATAGCTCAGTGGCACAGCGCCTGCCTGGCAAGCACAAGGCCCTGAGTTCAATTACCAGTACCAAAAAGAAACTAATATCCATTAGTTCATTGAAAGGGACAGTTAGTGCTTACATTGTTTGATCAAGCTTGCATGCCTGTGTCTACTAATCTGAGCAACTACTTTGAAGATGACAATGTACGATATAGTAACCATTGTTAATTTCTTTTAAAAAAGAACAGTTTGATAAAAAGGTCATGGGAGAAAGGGGCAAGAACACTGGAGCTGAGAACATGTTGCAGGGGAGAAGGGCAGGGGGCTAAAGTGACAAGTGAAGGAAACACATACACAAAAGGACAAATGTAGATGAGCCAGAAAGGACCATCTGCAGGAGTGAGAAAATGACTTTGTAAGAACATCACTCCAGGAGGAGGAAGACGTGTGAGAAGGGAAGGAGAACAGAAAATTCCACATCCCGTGGAGGCCCCATCATCTCTTTGTCCTTTGTGACCCTATACAGGAGGCAGTAGTGTAACTCTTCATTCCTAAGGTTTTAGGTGAGAATAGCAATTAAATTGGCATAGGCAGATCAACCGAAGATAAGCATATGCATTACTTCATATACGTTTTTGTTACCATTTAATGGCACTGGTCACATGGTACAACTTCTTGGACAGCCCGTCTATGGTCCTGGATTTGAACAATATCTATGGAGCATCTGCAAGGTTTAAAAGAGAAAAAACAACTATCCTTTCTATCCAGGTGTAAAAGCAGAAAATGCCCCTAGAAAACAAGACTTACTCAACTCCCTCTATAGTTTGTTACCACTTTTTACAACTATATGCATCTCTCATGGTTCAAAATCCACTACTTAGTCCTTGGACTTTGTTTCCCTTCACTTCTAATTTTGGAAACTGGGCCTATCACATTTCTGCAGATCCCAGTGAACTGCCCCTTGGATCAGGAAGCTTTATGTGGTCTATTTCTCTTCCGCTTGCACATATATGAGAGTCCTTGTCTAGCAAATGGTGTATGGAGAAACCTTAGAGCTGGGATGTAGGTTGACATGCACTCTGGGATGACTACTAAGATCACATATGTCACCTTGACTGGTGCTCACAGATCATTCTTTGTTGGTCACTTTCCCATTACTGAAACAAAACTCTGTTCTCAAACAGTTTATTTTGGCTCACTTTTTCAGAGGGTTCAGTCTATACATGATTGGTCTGTCCAAGGTACATATGGCAGATGAAAGGGTATGACAGTGGAGAAGTACCAACACCATGCCAACCAGGAAACAGAGAGTGAGAAAGAAGGAGCCTTGGAAAAGAATATATCCTTCCAGGCATGCCTGGTGGCCTGGGTCTTTCAAACAGTGCCCACTTCATAACAGTACATTAAGTTATGATCTCACAAATTGACCAATCTACTGATGTGTGTAGTTCTCCCATGGTCCTATCATCTTTTAATAGTTCAACTTTGAACACATCAGATTTGGAGGAATATTTCTGATCTAATGTAGAACACTTACTTATTCATACATCCCACCAAGTCCATGTTCTGGGCTTTATATTACCTGTAAAGAACTAGCAGTAACTATTTAATCACCCATGTACTGTGGCTGTGTTGTCTCCGTGTTGGAATGCTTCTGCTTGGATTCACATCTCAGCTATTCCTCCTATCACCTGTGGAACTTTGCATTTTTCTAATGCTTGGTTTTGGTTTTTGGCTTTGAGACAGTTCTCACTCTGTTGTCCTTATTGCCCAGGCTGAATGCCAATACCCAACCTCCTGTAATGTTTTTGCCTCAACCTCCCAAGTAGCTGAGAATACAGGCCTGTGCCACACTACTTGATGTAACATCTCTTTTTGATGACCATTGTATAGCTTGAGATTCGCTAGACTAATTGCAACAATGGACTTGCTGACCCCTGTAGCCAAGTCTCCTATGATATTGCAGGGAGACACTGGAGCTAACCATCCAGCATGGCATGTCTATGCAGAAAGACCACAAATATCTTGCCTTTGTCCTGGAGAGGAATGTTGATGTCTACACTGCAAAGATTCCTTAAATTGTTGAACACAAACTTCAGTTCTCTAGAGGAGCTTCATGCGGCCACTTTCCCATTTCCAATATTAAGAGAAAGTACTTAAAATACACTGGGCTCTGGAGAGGAAAATAAGTTTAAGTTTTCTGAGAATTGTCTGGAAACTATGGGTATGCACATGTTTAATAAACAGAATGATACAGTTTTTTGTTCTGTGTTTTTATTCTGCCTTTCAAAGCTGATTACAATAATCACCCATGTCTCTCTGCTTTAGAAAGTTTACTCACCCTATGAACCCGCTGGCTTGAACAAAAAGCCTCCTAAAAGTGGCAGAGATTTATATTGCCACTGCAAAAATCCTCTAACAATGACAGTAGGCTATTTGGTGGCTTTATTCAGCATTTTCCTCATGCTACATCTGGGATGAATCTATGGTATGTGTTTTCCACACAGTTGTGCATAGCATTTCCTGGTAATTAGGTTCAATGTAGGCAATATTAGTAACTTGTGAGATCATTCCCTCTCAATTGACTTCCTCCAAATGCAGCTCATGTCCCCACACCCCTTCACTGCTGCCTGCCTATCCTTTTGAGCTAGCTCTTTAGACCCTAAGTTTGTCACAACATCCACACCCATTAATCCGACTCGGACACCATGTGCCATATGGGGAAGGAAATAGACTCAGATGCTCAAAAGCACTAAGTACCAACACTTCAGAGACAGGATCTTCATAATTCCTGTACCTTTCTGCTTGCTTATTTTATAGCTTTTTTTCTGAATTAATTTTCTCGATATGTCAGCTACTCAGAGAAGTAAAATTTGCCACAAAATAAATATATGTATAGACTCTTCCCAAAAAAGGAAATACTACTTCAAACAAAAGGACTCCATTTGTCTTGTAAGTAGTGTTCAGAATATGAATGTTGATATTCAAATATCTGCATGATTACTATATACAAAGGTAGCAGCCAAAACCACATCACTTTGTCCCATGGACTTCCCAATGCTCTAGTCTTTTTCATTCTCCTGAGTCTCTTCTTCTCCACCTGCTATAATCAATCTGAGGGGCAACACTCTGACTTTTCTGATCTCTACCAGGTAATATTATACCTCTGGTGACTGAGCATTCTACACAGCGAGTGTTTAGTAGTTTCTCTGCTCTGTCCGAGGTGAACATGTACTGCAACCATGTCATAGTAAAATTTTAAAATGTAAAATTAAAGAATCATGTAAAACAAACATATTTTGGGGATGTGGATGAGGACAAGAGAGGGAGATGTGACATTGACAGAGGAAAAGGGATGAAAAATAATCAAGAGATGTTACATGTAGCAAATTTTTGATAAGAATATAAGTATTCTCTATAGTACACATATACTAATAATAGTGAAGAAAGAAGCATTAAGTAGTCCCTGTCTTAGTTACTTTTCTCTCTTTGCTGGCACAAAATACCTGACACCCAAAGAGGGAAAAGTTTTTTAGCTCACAGAATGTAGAGGTTTCAGTCCACAATTGGATAGCTCCAAGGGAGTGTGACACATGGGAGAGGGACAACCATTCATGACAGCAGAAGACACAGAGCAATAAGAAAGGAGGGGGAGAACAAGCCTCTTTCACTCCCTTATTTTTTAAAATTTATTTCAAAAATAAAAGGAAAACATATTAACAGACAGACATCCATTTACAGAATAGCATAAGAACAATACAAGCAATACAGAGTTACAGACAAAGTGTAGGAAATTATCAATAGCTGTTGTATTACATATTGATATCTTCAAAGTGGTTTCTCAGGAAAACATAGACATATGCAAGATTGATAAAACAATTAATCATTAACTGTTCCTTTCAATAAAGTGATACAAGTCAGTAGTACAACTGTGTTAGCTATCCTGTGTATACATACATACATAATTTCCCTTTCTACATACATAATTTCCCTTTCTTTCCTTTCTCTTTTCCCTAATCCCAGTTGCTCTTTACTTTTGAACATGTTCCTTTCATTTTACAATATCTGTCCTACCTCCTAATTTTTATTCACTCTTTCAGGTTCTTAAACTAGTGAGACAATATGTTGCTTACACATGGAGGTCTTGTTTATTTGACTTATGAGTACAGTCTCTAGTTGTGACCATTGACCTGTAAAAGCCTCAAGTTTATCTTTATAGCTGAGTAATATTCCATTACATAGAAGTGACACAATTTTGTTATCCATTCCTCAGGGAGTGGACATTTGGGTTGCTTACACGATTTAGCTATTACCAATTGTGCTGCTATAAACATGGGTGCACATATATCACGGTGATATGACGTTTTCAGATCTTTTTGGAAAATACCCAGAAGGGGAATAGCTGGGTTGTATGGGACCTCTAGACGTAGGTTGCTGAGGAATCTCCAAACCTATCTCCATAGTGGTTTCACCAGCCTGCATTCCCACCAGCAGTGCAGAAGTGTTACTATTTCTCCACAGCCTCACCAGAATTTATTGCTGGTTGATTTCTTAATGCTGGCCAATCTTACTGGGATGAGATGAACTCTCAATGTTGTTTTAATTTGCATTTCTCGAATGACTAAAGATGTAGAACATTTTCTCATACATTTATTTGCCATTTGTATTTCTTTATCTGAGAAATGTGTATTCATCTCAGATGCCCATTTCTGGATTGGGTCTTTGAATTTGGACAGGTTCATGCTTTTTAATTCTTTGTATGTTCTAGATAGAAGGCCTTTATCCAAGGGACAGGCAGCTAGGATTTTTTTCCCCAATTTGTGGTGATTTCTTTAGATGTGCAAAAACTTTTCAGTAAGATGTGGTCCCTTATTGATTCTCTGAATTGTTTCCCTTGCAGTTTGATTTTTGTTCATGAACTCTGCCTACAACTATGTCTTCAAGATTTTTACCTACTTTCTCTTCCAATAGATTTAGTGTTTTTGTTTTAATATTGAGATCTGTGATCCATTTTGACTTTAGTTTGGTGCATGGTGATAGACTTGGGTCTATTTTCAATCTTTGGCAGGTGTCAAGCCAATTTTTCCAGCACCATTTATGAAAGAGGCTATGTTTCTTCCAGTGAGATTATTTGAACCCTTTGTCAAAGATTAGGTGGCTGCATGTGTTTGTGGTTGTGGCTGCATCTTCCAGTCTGTTCCATTGATCCACAGGTCTGTTTTTTAGCCAGTACCCGGTTGATTTTATTACAGTAGCTTTGTAGTATAATTTCTGGAAGCGGATTGTGATTCCACCTGACTTGTCCTTGTTGCCCAGGATTGCTGTTTCTATTCTGGGTCTCTTCTGGTTCCGGATGAATTTGAGGAATGTTTTTTCTAGATCTGTGAGGTGTGCTAATGGTAGTTTAATGGGAATTGCATAGAATCTGTACAATAATTTTGATAGTATGGCCAATTCACAATATAGGTTCTTCCTATCTATGAACAAGGAATATTTTTCCATGTATTGAAATCCTCTTTGATCTCTTTTTTCAGAATACTGTAGTTTTCATTGAATAGATCTTTTACTTCTTTTGTTAGATTGATTCCTAAATATTTCAATTTCTTGTATGGTACTGTAAAAGGTATGGTTTCCTTAATTTCTCTCTCAGTCTGTTTTTTGTTTGTGTATAGGAATGCTATTGATTTTTGAGTGTTAACTTTGTATCCAGCTATACTGCTGAATTTGTCAATTAATTGAAGGAGTCTTCTTGTGGAGTTTTTGGGGTCTTCCATGTAGAGTATCATGTCATCTGCAAATAGTGATAATTTCACTTCTTCCATTCCTATGCTTATTCCTTTTATTTCTCTCATCTAATTGCTCTGGCTAATGTTTCCAGAGCTATGTTGAATAGGAGTGTTGACAGTGCACATCCTTGCCTTGTTCCTGACTTAAAAGCTTTTAGCTTTTGTCCATTTAGTATGATGTTGGCTGTTGGTTTTTCATAGATGGCTTTGATCAGATTGAGGTAAAGGCCACATATTCCCATTTTCTGTAGGGTTTTTATCATGAATGCATGTTGGACTTTGTCAAAAGCTCTTTCCCCATCTATTGCGATGATCATGTGCTTTTTATCTTTGCCTCTATTGAGGTGGTGTATTACATTGATTGATTTGCATATATTGAACTATTCCTGGATTCCTGGAATGAATCCAACCTGGTCATGGTGTATAATTTTCTTTATGATTCGCTGCATTCTATTTCCTAGTCTTTTATTGAGTATCTTTGCTTGTATATTCATGAGGGATATTGGCCTATAGTTCTCTTTCTCGGTTGCGTCTTTCTCTGGTTTTGATATCAGTATAATTGTTGCTTCCAGATATGAGTTGGGGAGAATTGCTTCCTTTTCAATTTCATTGAAGAGTTTGAAGAGCATTGGCATTAAATCTTCTCTGAATATTTTATAGAATTCTGCTGTAAATCCATCAGGGTCTGGGCTTTTCTTTGTTGGTAAGTTTTTAATCATGTTTTTAATCTCATTACTTGATATTGGGTTTTTCAGGAATTTTTATCTTCCTGATTCACCTTTGGTAATTTGTACATATCTAGGAATCTGTCGATTTCTTCTGAGTTTTATATCCTATGGGAGTAAAGATTTTCAAAGTAGGTATTAATGATCTTTTGCATTTCTATAGGATCTTTAGTGATTTCATCCTTTTCATTCCTTATTGCATGAATTAAATTTCTGACTGTCACATTCACAGTGAAGGATTCTAAGCAGAGATGTAGGCATCTATGAGTTCCTAACATCTTCTGACACAGCCAAGTACAAACGAGTATGGCAAATGCAAATTAAATAACAAACTACTGCTTATTCATTAATCTGCTGGTTATTCATTAATCTGCTGCTTATTCATTTTCAGTATAAGTCTTCTCAAGTCTAGCTGGCTCAAATGTGGCATCCTGTTTCTGCCAGGAGCTCGATAGTGAACATTTTAGCTTTTGTGGAGCACATTTAGAGTTAGTTCTTCTCCTTTTTGCCTCATTAATTTTTTGGTTTTTGTTTGTGTGCTCACTCACATTTCTACTTTTGTGTAGAGAATAGTGCAGAATTGCTCCAGTATGAGCAGTTCCAAAATTTATTCCACAAAGCACATCTTTGGTTTTATTCATTGGCAGCAAAGCTCCCAGAATCTGTTCAAGGTTTTCTGTGGCCCACCTGCTTCTAAGTACTGCACAGCCTGAAGTATTGGTAGGAGACCTCATAATCTATGTGTGACATGGAATCCTGATTTCACAGCAAGGAGGCCTGAATTTCACCACCCAGGTTCACTGTCATGGTACCTTAAAACAGTTTACTGTCTATTTGGACCCTGATGTCTCAGATTCCAGTCTCTTTCTGTCTCAAATCACTTAGGGAGCCACCTACAGCAGAAAACAGGAAACTGTGAGAAAGCACTCATTCAAGTAGTGACAAGAGGACATACACATTTCTCTTAATACTTGAGAATCTGCTAAAAGCTATAACATTTCCTAGAAAAATCTATACACATCCAATTCTGCATCCAGTTTCCAAAAGGTAGAGTATGTCCAAGCTCATCCACAGACACTCTAGAACATTGTTGTCCAGTGTGTTAGTAAGTAGCCCCTAGTGGCTAATACAAAACTAATGAAAATTAAAACTCTTTTGTTTGAGAGCCATTAGGAATGAC
>PVLD010036900.1:0-10631 GCA_004027595.1 Dinomys branickii
GACCAGCCTGAGCTACAAAGTGAGCTCAAGGCCAGCCTGAACTACATAGTGAGACCTTGGCTCAAAAAAACAAAATAAAACCCAATAAGGTTACAAGCATAGGCACTTAGGTAACATTGATCCAGTGCAGAAGCAGGTCACTTAGTAAGTGTACATGGAAAGAACAAGGGCCTTTGCAGGAAGGGATGGGTCAGGAGGGCCTGGTCACCCACTGGGGTGACCGATGTCTGTCTAGACTTTGTTGAGCCAGGTGATACTAATTATAGTGTACTCCTCAGTGTATTGCTTAACCCTTGGGGAGGTATGCAGGCCTGGTCATTTTATCTTTATCTTGTGGCCTGGCCTTTGACAAATGCCCCTCTAGCCACAGTTGTAATGTGTTATCTTCTGCACTGACTCCCTGGAGGGTCTCGTCCTATCTGCCTATAATCTTTCTACCTAACTTAGCTGTCTGTAGTAGTAGCTCAGTTTAGTTATATAAATCCGCAGTTAGAGGAAACCTACAATAGGATCGGGTGGAAGAATTTAGCAAGCAGTCATTAAGTTGTGTTTTTTTTCGTTTTGAGAGAGGGTTTCACTATGTTCACTATGCACTTCAGGCTGGCCTTCAACTCACTTTGTAGCTGAGGCTGGCCTCGAACTCACAGCAATCCTCCTGCCTCAGCCTCCTTAATGCTGGGATTACAGGCATTAGCCACCACACCTGGCTGCCATTAAATTTAGAAATGCAAAAAAAAAAACCAGATGTGATGGCACTTGCCTATAATCCCAGGACTTGGGGAGCTGCAGCAGGAAGATGCAGTGGGTTTGGGGCCAGTGTGAGCTATTTAGTAAGACCCTGTCTCTAAATATAAATAGATAAAAGAAAGAAAGGCAAAAGCTGGGTGTGGTGGTGTCACGCGCCTGTAATCCCAGCCCTAGAGAGGCTAAGGCAGGATGCTCGTTGTGAATTCGAGACCAGCCTGGGCTACAAAGTGAGCTCAAGGCCAGCCTGAGCTGCATAGCGAGACCTTGTCTCAAAAAAGACAAAAAGAAAGAAAGGCAAAAGAAAACAGCTGACCTAGGTTAAGAGTTTAGAACTAAACAGCTGAACTAAGCCTAGATATGCAAAGGGAGAGATAAGACAAAGAATAAAGCTTGAGACAAGAATAAAGACATCCAGAATATGCTAAGTTAGATTTTGACAGTGCCTCACGATCTCCAACCTGGAGAGAACAGATGCAAGATAATCAGTTTTCTGTTTGAACTCCTTAAATTCCAGTCCCTTCCCATATTATAGACAGCTAAGTTAGGTAGAAATATTGTAGGCAGCCAGACAGGGCTGGCCCTTGAGAGGTTAATGCAGAAGACAACTGTGACTGGAGGTGTATTCACTGAAGGCCAAACTTCAGGAAAAAGAGAAATACCCGTGTACTTCTACTAGGGATGAACAGCAGTGACTAATATTCTACATAGACATCAATCACCTTAGGGTGATTGAACCTGAGGTGGGCAAACCTCACCTCCTTATCCCCGCCCCCTTCCTGGAAAGTCCCTGTCCATCCCATGTGACTTGACAAGCCTGCGTGATTTGCTTCCCCATTTGATCCCCATTTAATCAATATTACCCACACCTACCCTGTGATTTTTCCACTGGATCAATATTAAATAGGAGACTATACTTATAATCTTATTGATTGATTATAGTTCTATTCCCCTTTATACCCACCTCACCTGTGGCTTTGCTTAATAAACATCCTTGAGAAATGAGGTTAGCAAACTCTCGGCAATCCTCCTGCCTCTGTCTCCTGAGTGCTGAGATGATAGGTATGTGCCACCACATCTGCTGCTTCTTATTTCAGTAAACACTCTCCTGAACTCCTTTCACCCTCAGACTTATTCTTCAATTTGGGGAGACAAAGAACTTAGGTTTATACACAATGAACTGTTTCAAGTGCAGCTTGGACTCACCTAGAAGCTTAACACATTAACACTTGGGTCCCAGGCCAGACATTCTGTGTGTTGGGGTGAAGTCTGTGCTTCCAGTGTGCGGCCAACATTGAGCAGCACCAGTAGAGACCAGGTTTGTGGGGAGCAAGGGCACATGGCGAACATCATTCATCACTAACTTTGGCTTGTTTATGACTTCTCATCATAATGTTATAGGCAGTTGAGTTAGATTGAAATATTGTAGGCAGTCAGACAGGGCCAGGCCCTGGAAGGAGTCAATATGGAAGATGGAGATGTACTTGAGGCCAGACCTCAAGACAAAAGATTAAACAAATGCACCTGCATACCTCCCTAGGGTTGGACATCAGGGATTGATATTCTAAATAGGTAGTGACCACCTTGAAGAGTCACTGACCCAACCTCCCTTACAGGAAAAGCCCCCATCCTGTATTCATGCCCCACTTGCTATGTGATTCACTTCTCCATTTGATGCAGATTTAATCAATTTTACCTGAGCAATTATCCTTGTAATCTTATTGGCTGACCAGAGTTTGGTTCCACCTCATGCCCACCTTGTGATTTCCCATCTTTCCCCCACCTTGGGCCCACCTCACCTGTTTGGTTTGCTCTATAAACATCTCTGGGAAAGACAGGTTCCCTGGACAACTCACTCAGGCCCCTTTCTGTCCTTCTCTTGGACAGAAGCTTTCTTTCCCTCAGTAAGTATATTTTGGGCCGGGGATATAGCTCAGTAGCACAAGTGCCTGCCTGGCAATCACTAGGACCTGAGTTCAATTCCTGGTACCAAAGAAAATAAAAAGTAAATAAATAAATATATTTTGCTCTTAACCTCTGTTGTTCCTAAAATTCATTCTTCAATTTTAGAGAAAACAAACTCGTCCCAGATATCATACAAGCGGGGAGTTTCTTTCCTCTACATCAGTAGGAAGAACAAAAGCACCCCTGGGAAGGGATGGGACTATGGTCCAGATGTTCTGGCCACCCACCTACCCACCTATGAGTGCGATGCCTCCCTGGGCCCACTGGACTGCGTGGTGCTAATAACAGTACAAGCTTAGGCTGCTGTTCACGTCTAGGGAGGCCTGTAGGCCTGGCTGTTGCATCTCCATCTTTTTTTTTTTTTTGTCTTTTTGAGACAAGGTCTCACTATGCAGTTCCGGCTGGCCTTGAGCTCACTTTGTAGCCCAGGCTGGCCTGGAACTCACAACGATCCTCCTGCCTCAGCCTCCCGAGTGCTGGGATTACAGGCGTCCATCACCACGTCCAGCCTATGCATCTCCATCTTGAGGCCTGGCCCCTCTCTTCAGATTCCGGTCTCCGTGTGCCTCATCTTCTGTGCTGACTTCCTCAAGGTCCCCTCCCTCTCTGACTGCCCATTAATTTCGATCTAACTTAGCTGTCTATAACTCCACCCAGTCCATGTGTCACCGCACAGGGCCAGAGGAGATTTCTGAGGCTGAAATAAGGATCTGAAACTGTGATGTAAATTTTACTTTATTTTATCTTATACCAGGAATCAAACTGAGGACCTTGCACTTGCCAGGAAAGTGCTTGTGCCACTGAGCTATATCCCCAGCCCGGAAACTTTAAAAATTTAAAAATCAACTAGTAGTCTCACAGCAGACTACTAGTTTGGACAAAGTAAGAGCATGCAGCCCACCACGTAGCTCTGTTAGACTCATTCAGCCTCGACTGCTACACCCAGCTAGAGACCAACGCCAACCCGACCCAGCTCAGTTTGACCGCACCCAGCTACACCGCCTGTGCTTTGTCACCCGCTAGCTTGTTTCAAGGACTTTCTGCTCAGCGAGGAAGAACGACTGATGCTACCCAATAAAAATGCACCATGCCTTGAAGCTTTTGTATCTCCTGCTTACAAAACCTATATAAGCCCCAAGCTGGCTCTGGGCTGATGCTTGGGAGCGATCTCCCGTCAGCCCCCCAGCAAAATAAAGTCGGTTGCCTTGCAGCTCCTTAGTGCAGAGAGTTTTCTGTTTGGTTTGGTACTGTTATAGACAGCTGAGACAGATAGAAATACAATAGGCAGTCAGATAGGGCTGGGCCCTCGATGAAGCCAACATAAAAGATACCTGTGGGCCAGACCTCAAGACAAAAGACTAAACAAATACATCCACATACCTCCCCAAAAATGAACAGCAGGGATTGACCACCTTGAACAGTCTTTGACCCAACCCTTACAGGAAAAGCCCCGCTCTGCATTCATGCCCACTTGCTACGTGACTCGCTTTCCCATTTGATCCCAGTCCACTCAGTCTTACCTAAATATTCATCCTTGCAGTCTTATTGGCGGACCATAGTTTTGTCCATTTCCCCTACCGTGGACCTGCCTCATCTCATGGTCTTTCCCTATAAAAGTCCCTGGAAGAGACAGAGTCGGGGGCAACCCACTCGGGCCCCCCTTCTGTCCCTCTCTTGGACAGAAGCTTTCTTTCTCTCAATAAATATATTCTGCTCTTAACCTCCGTTGTTCCTAAAATTCATTCTTCGGTTTTAGAGAACACGAACTCGTCTGATATCATTCAGGTTAGGATATTTATTTTCCTGTATCAGTACCAGGTTCTGTAACAAAACCACTCTACCCAGAGCATAGGTTTGCAGGTTTGCTGGCTCCCACTGTGGAATGAGAACTCTCAGGATGAATCAGAGACCCGGGCAGTTTATTAGGCAGAAACTTAAGCACACCCTGAAGAGCAGAGCACAGCAGATCTACAGTTTGGAGCTGGGAATATTGGTGTGTTTGGGGCAGTGATAATCTGGAATGTGACCGTCTGTGGTCTTGGTTTGGGGTGGGTAGGATGGGTGTACCCACAGAAAGGCAAAGGCCCATTCTTAGGGAAAGCTCACTGTGCAGGTGAAAAGCCACTCTTCCTAAGTGGAAGAGGGCACTTTGCAAGGAGAAAGGGAGTGGCCCCAGGCAGTTGCAGGGGCAAGGGAATCAGTCCCTCCTCAGGCCTGTGGATTTCTGGGAGAAGAGAAAGGAAAGAAAAAAAATTGTGTAGGAAGCTGGCCTTGTGTGCTGAAGCTGCACTTTTTATTTTTAAAATTTGTGTATTTCCTTCTCCCTGTCGGGCTAGACCCAAGCAGCGACCAAGACCACCAGACAGGCAGCATTGAAGCAAGCAGCGATATCTTTGTATCAGGCTGGGTGCAGCCTGGCCAAGGGTGGAAAAGCCATTGGCCCCAAACAAAGGAAGGGGGCCTACTTTGTAGACTATTTTAGGTATGGGAGGGGGAGATTCCGCTGAGGAAAGTGGAAAATTTTTCTCGGGTGATTGGCGGGTCTGGTGCCTCTGGGGGAGGGAAGTGCAGGAGGACGTTGGCACGTTGCTGATTTACGCTGTGGCATTCTGCAGCATTCTGTAGACTTACGAGGTTTCCTGTAAGCCTGAGAACTGGGCCTGGGAACCATCCTGATAAGCAGATTTACTTTAGTCTCGAGCTGAGTGGGGGGCTTTCTGTTGGAACAGACTGGTGGTCTGTTGGTGTTTTTTCTCTTCAAGTTGGCTGGGGTACAGTGTGACGGACCTAATAGTCTCCTTTTCCCTGTCTTTATTTCTTCTATTCTGCCTCACAGGACCTGTCAGAAACCGGCTGCACAGCAGGTTTACAGCTGCCTTACAGGTGCTCCCCAGAGCTCACCTCTGTCAGGTCAGAGGGACTTCCGATTCCCAGACCGGCAGGAACTGCCTGGGTCTTGGTGCCCTCCTGCTCTTCAGTCGCAGGAAAGCACCCACACACCCCTCAGCCCTGTCCATGGTTTGTCTTCCATAAAACAGAAACCACTCAGATGCCAAAAAGGTTGAGGCCTGCAGATCTACAAGAGGAGCAGCCCTGGGGCCTGCAGGAGACACCAGACACTGGAAGAGCCCCGGACTGTCCCCTCTGGCTTCAGTAAGGACGCGGCCCTGCCAGGGCTTAGATTTCAGACTCTGGTCTCCAGAGCGGAGAGACATTCACCTTCTGGGTTTTAGGCTGGTCTCAAACTTGTGCCGGATGCTTTTGCCTCAGCCTCCCAAGGGCCGGGATCTCAGGCTTGCACCCCAGACCTGGCGCTCTGTTGTCCTAAGCCTCCCAGTTTGTGATACTCTGTTCCAATAGCCTAGGACTCTAATACGACATCCATTAGCTATTCTGGAGAACCCTGAAGTAGAATCATCCAAAGGCAACCCCTGACCAACCGGACATGAAAGAATTAGAGATTTATTTTCCACACAGTTTTTTATTTCTAGGAAGGAACAGGTGAACAAGCAGGCTCTCGAAGTAGTGCCGATTTTAGGGGGCATGTTTTTATGTTTCTACTTGCTGGGCTTAGTAATTCATCTCTGGACACAAACCCTGATGCCTGGAGGGGCTCCCATCTCGCTGGGAAGTGCAGACTGGCGCTGATCCCAGTGGGCGGCTTAAAACCCTGGAGAAGCTTGTGCTGGCCGAGGGGACTGAGCCGTGGATGGTGACCTGGGCTGCTCTTGGCTGCTCTGAGGCCCCTCTCTTTTGCATCGGATGCCCAAGAAACTGAATATTTTCATCAGGAGCAAATCCACGATTTCTGCTTCCTCTGACAGCTGCAGGACAGAAAGGACCAAGTCACGTGCCTGAAACTGTCCTCTTGAGTCTTTTCTTTCTGAGGGGGACCATGGATGTGCGGTTCTACTTGGGCCTGGGTCAGGTCACCATTTAGGTCACTGAGGTTGGGATGACGACCTTCTGGGGCTCCTGGGGGGTGCAGGGTCCTTCTCTCTGCCAAGCATGCCTGACTTTGCCAGGCAACATTTAAAATCCCAGCTTGAGTCAGGTGTGATGGCACACATTTGTCTCAGCAGGGTGAGGCGGGAGGATCACAAGTTTGAGACCTGCTTGGGGATTTCAACAAGAGCCTGTCTCCAAGTACAAAATGAAAAAGGGCTTGTGGGTGTAGCTCGGTATTAAGGTTCTATGTTCAACCCCAGTACCTCAAAAAAAAAAAAAAAAAAAAGAAAGAAAAAGAAATGTTCTGGAATCATGAGTTAGATAATAGCCATGGTTGCACAACTCTGAATATAAAAAAAGTTGTACACTTCAAAATGGTACATTTTAGCTGGACATAGTGGTGCACGCCTGTAATCTCAGCACTCGGGAGGCTGAGGCAGGAGGATCATCGGGAGTTTGAGACCAGCCTGGGCTACCAAGTGAGTTCAAGGCCAGCCTGAATTGCATAGCGAGACTCTGTCTCAAAAAGCCAAAAAAAAAAAAATTCATAATATGTGAATTATATATTCATTAAAAAAGTGTATCAACAAGCATGAGTATAGTCTTGAGCTTTACACAGGACTCTGCTCTCAGAACAAGGTACAGCTTGACTGTCTCTGTGTCTAACGCAGCAAGGAGCTCTGCTTCCCTGCTAAGGTGAAACCGTGTTCTCTCCATGGCACTAAAACATGGCATTGCAGGACAAGAGTGCTGTGGCACGATGAAGGGTGCATTTGGTCTGTCCCCCTTGCTTCTCACAGGACTCCTGAGCCCAGGATCTCTGGAATACTAGGATCACCTTCTGCTGGTGCGCTGTGAGCCTTTGGCGCAATCTAGCGTTTATGCTAATGAGCCTTGCTTGGGGCGGGTCCCCTGGGTAGCTCCAGGTTGGGGGCTGCACCGGAAAGACCTGGGGATAGATGGCTGGAAGGTTCAGCCCAATCTGCTCCTCTCTGCTGGCACAGGGTGGTGGGAAATACCAGGGATAATGGCATCATGTTGTATTGTATTTGTGGGACGGGGTGGAACCCAGGGCCTTGTGCATTTTAGGCAAGAGCTCTACCCTGAGCTACATCTTCTGCCCTATTTCTCTTTTATTTTGAGCAGAGTCTTGACAAGTTTCCTAAGCTGACCTGGAACTTGGTTGGGATCCTTCTGCCTCAGCCTCCCAGAGTACTGAATTTATAGCTGTGCACCATTACACCCCTCATCTGCTTGTGACCTTGGGGAAATAATATTTTCCCAGGCTTCCGTCTCCCCCTCTTGTGAAATTGGGGCTTTGAGTTACAATGACCCCTCAAGTCCTCTGAAGTCTCATCTTGTACTGCTCAGCCCATCTTTTCAATATTCAAGGTCAACAGCGAGTGAAGACCAGGCTGAAGGAACTCACCTGATCACATTTTTGCTCCTCGCTGAATGCCACCAGGATAACAGAGACAAACAGATTCAGCACCACAAACGTCATAAAAATGACACATGACCCAATTAGGAAGGAGCCAAGAACTGGGCTGGAGTCCAGGACCTGACAGAGAAGAGGCTAGTGTCACTTATCATGTCCTGTGTCCTAGCCACCACCCTCACCCCAACTCAGAGGGAGGCATGGTCCTTAGAGCTGGCCAGGAGCCCAGAAGTCCCCTCTTTCTCCAGGAAGTCCTCTCTGCCTGCAGGAATCCCCTCTGCCTGGGGCTGGGGTAGGGGCCCACACCTCTACCCACCACTGCCTCCTCCCAGGACAGTTTTCTCCAGCTGGGGCTGGGAATGTCCCCATCCAAGTTCAGCCACACAGCCCCTGCCCCCAACTACCAGTCCCTGGAGCTCTTCTGTGAGCAAGGATCCCCAGGCTGCCTAGAGCAAGGAGTTTACATTTTATTTGTCCAAAGCTGCCTTGAATTGGCCAGGCCATGAGCCCAGAGGATGACAGGGGAATGGGTGAACAGGAAGTAATTTTTCTAATTTTTGTTTTTGTTTGTACTTATTTGGGGGAGGTTGTTGAGACAGGCCCCTCACTATCTGGGTCAGGCTGGCTTTGAACTCCCTTTGTAGCCCAGACTAGTCTCAAACTCAAGGTGATCATCCTGCCTCAGCCTCCTGAGTGCTGGGATTACAGATGTGCACCACTACCCCTAGCGATTTTTCAATTTTCACAAGGACTTGATGTCAACTGCAGTTCCCCCGTGCCCTTACCTCCTCATAGTTGAAGATTCCTAGCTGAAGGCTGATCATCGTTTCCACTGCATCAAAGAGGGTTTTGTAGGAATGGAGTTTCCAACCAAATAATAAGTTTGACTGCCACAGAAGAGAGTCTCCATGAATAGGGAAAGAAAGCCTGAGGCCCCTCCCAAGTCCTGCCGCTTGACACTGTGGCCTGTGGCTACTCTGCCTTGACCTGGCCCACACGGATGTGTATGTGTTCCTCTCTGTGGGTCCATGCATGCAGACCACACGTGTGCCTGTGTGTGAGGTGCATGTACTCAGTACAGTACACGTGTGCTCTGTGTGTGCATTGTACACTTGAGTCACCTAGATGACCCCACCCAGGACCTTGCGCCACCATGCCTGGCTTGGCTGGGATACTTTCCACAAAACCTCCCTTCTGGTACACAGCTTCAGGCGCTGCATGGAATCCTGGTTTCTGAAGGTGGGGAAGGAAACTGGGGCAGGTAAGGATGGGGGTGGGGTCCAGTTTGAGGGGCTGGAGAGCCCCTTGGGTTGGGGGCGGTGCACAGCAGGGACAGGGCTGAAGGGTCAGAGCTGAGTAGGCCAGAGCCAGAAGGAAGTCCTGGACTTACGGGGTTGGAGTACATATTTGGGCAGAGGTCAGGATGTGGCAGGGCTCAGGAGATGGTCTTTGTTTTTCTCCCCACTTGATAATAAGAAAGAGTTGAATGTTTAATGTTTCAGACACAAAAGAGAATGCGCATCATAGTGCTGTCAGCGTTCAGCACAGAATGAGCAGTTTGGTTCAGTTCAGTGGGTGCCTTGTGCCTAGGGTGCCCGGTGCTGCTGCAGCCTGGGGATGCTCCCCCTGCTTCCCATCTCTGCCCTAGCTCCGGAGCATGGTGGATCCTCCCAGCTTATTCACCAGCACAGTGGGAGTTGCTGTGCCTGTCTAGGAAGTAGCCCTGTGCTTTCTGCCAGGTAGCAGAAATGGTACCTGAGACAAATCCAGGTGTGCACAGGGTCCTCTGTCACAGCAGGTGGGTCCTTTCTGTCCCACAGCCTGTGTCTCCTCCCTCCTGCTTGAGTAAGCCCTCTACTCCTTGCCATGTGAGTAGGCCAGTTCATGAGCTCCCCACTAAAGGGCCTCAGACTCAGCAGATCTCCAACTCTCCAAAGCTCCCACAGCCTCCCTAACCCACACCACCAATACGCTTGACTTTCCCAGTGAGAATCCTTGGGTTTCCCACAGGGGCCACTTACTGTGATGGAATAAGCCAGGAGCATGATAAGGATGACGATGAGGAAGCCTGAAATGTCACCCCAGGCACGGCGCAGGGCTGATGTGATCATGTTCATTTTGGGGTTCAGCCTGAGCAGATGCCAAAGCTTCACTGTGGATAGGAGGACCAGGAAGGCAATGATGTATCCAAGGGCAGCATCAGCTGCTGCTGTCTCACTGAAACTGATCCCGCTGTGGGGCCAAATGGGAACGGTGGATTAGAGACCATGGTCCGGGCAGATGGAGTCTGTCTGGATGCAAGGGTGGGTTTATTATCATCTCAGGGTGCAGGAAGAGACTTATCATGACTCAGAGGTCATTGACTTGAGAAAGAGGTCTGGGAAATAAAGTGGTCTTAGTTGCGTGGTGGAGGTGACAATGACGATTGATGTTGATGATGTGCTGTTGGTGGTGATGAGAGTGATGTTGGTGGTGATATGTTGGTGGTGGTGGTGAGGATGGTGATAGTGATGCTGGTGGTGGTGGTGAGGATGGT
>PVLD010036901.1:0-10631 GCA_004027595.1 Dinomys branickii
CGAGACAGAGACAAGGCTAGGCAGAAACACAGGACACGTGTGTGTGTGTGTGTGTGTGTGTGTGTGTCTCTCTCTCACAGACAGGCGAGACAGAGACAAGGCTAGGCAGACTGGAGTTCATCAGACAGATGGAGAAGAGCCCCGAAGGGCAAATCTGAGGGGCTATGAGGAGTTCAGCAGACTGCAACAGAGAACAGGTAGGGGTATGGGGAAAAGCAGTCAGGTCATGGGGTCCACAAGGAAAGCCAGCTTCTTCTCCTGGAGGAGGGCTCCAGCTAGGCGTCTCCCACACACTGAAGTTGTGCCTTGGCCAGTGCGCCTCACCTATCCCAGGCAGCGCTGGCAGTGGCGGGGAGGCGCCAATCCTGGCCCACAGATGAGTCCCAGCCTCAGTGTGTCCTTTATGAACAAGCCACAGGAGGAACTGCAGAGGAACAAGAGCTTTTGTGTGCTAGAAAGTAACATTTCTTGGGAAAGCAGCCTCTTTCCAACAGATGAGACACGACAGGAAGCCGGCCAGAGATCCACGGCCCGCCCCGGGAGTAAGCTCCTTAAGGTTCCTGCCGCCCTCCGGCCCCATGCGCCGCGGGCGCCTCCCCCATGCCCAGCCCTGCACGCGGCCAGGGCAGCCCGCAGCTGTGTCTGGGTCCCAAGCAGGCCCACGGCGCAGTCAGTGGTAAAGAGGCGTGAGGAGGCTGCAGGCGGGGCTGAAAGCACGGCACAGGCCTCCGCAGCACAAGCAGGACCCCGGCCTCTGTGAGGTGGATGTGCAGCCCTTCACACCTGTACTGGACAGGGCTTCGGCCCTCCAGGCCAACCTGATACGACCTGTCCCGGCCACCGCCCTCTCTCCTGCACACTGCATCTCTGTTAAACAGTTTAGAAAATGTAAGTAAAAGTTAAATAAAAAAACGTGACGAAGGCATCACTATGCGTGAAACAGTCTTGCCAAAAACAGCAGTCACGGTGCCCTGGGTCTGAGCAAGCCCAGGCTCTGGCTACAGCACACGCAAGTGCACACAGAGCGCCCACCAGCCCTGCCAGCCACAACAGAGCTTCTTTCCATCTTCTCTTAACTCCTATTTTCACTAGTACATGTTTGCAGTACATAACAATTGCTCTGGCCACGGGGACTTAGTATGTGCATACTACAACGCAGTTCCCCCACACTTGGGTTTTTTCTCCTTTTCTTTTAAACAGTGTCTCACTATGTACCCCCCAGGCTGGCCTCAAACTCCCAATGATCTTGCTGCCTCAGCTTCCTGAGTGCTGGGACTTCAGGCGTGCACCACAATGCCCAGCTAACACATCTTAATTCTTTTTAACCCAAACCCCCTACCCCCCCATCTTTCCTCTCCCTCTTTACTTTTCTTTTTTTTGAAACAGGGTCTCTGTCTCTCTGTAGTCTAAGCTAGTCTTGAACTGACTATGTAGCCCAGACTGGCCTTGAACTTGTGGCAATGCTCCCGCCTCAGCCTTACAGGTGTGGCCACACCTGCTCCTTCCACCTTCGAAAACTATCTGTTCCCTTACCTCCTATTATATCTTTATTTTGCCTTTTTTATTTATACTTTTATTTGAACTTTAACACACACTATTTTTTTAACAGCCCTAAGGTCTGTGAGTGCAATATAATTCACCCTCTGACACTAAGTCAATGGTTTTGGTGTATTTGTAGCTCTGCGCAACTATCACCATTATGTAACCTGCATCATTTCATCACTCCGAAAGAACCCCACACCTATTAGCAGCCACTCCCTACCTCCCCACCCCGGAAAAGGTTTTTCCATATATACCTCAGAATTAAATATTAAGCAAAAATTAGTAACTCATCACCACTTACATTTGAATTTTTAAATTTTCTTGCAAGATATACACATACATATGTATTTTTTTCTTCTTTTCATAAACTGTCCCTTCACTTTATCAGGAGCTAAAATCCAACTGTCCTCTAAATAAAACATCCCTAGCTGGGCATACTGATGCACACCTGTAATCCCAGCACTCAGGAGGCTGAGGCAGAAGGATCCTTGCAAGTTCAAGGCCAGCCTGGGCTACAAAGTGAGTTCAAGAGCAGACTGAACAGCATAGTGAGACCTGATCTCAAAAAAAGATATTAATTATTTAATTAATTAATTAATTTAAAAAACATCCCCGAGGGAAAGGGATGAAAGAATGAAAACTTCCCATAATTAATATAATCATCTACTGCAAGCATGAACTAATAAAAGCTTTTTAATTTTTAAAAATAAATAAATCGCCCCTTGGATAGCAATCTGGTGTCCAGAAAGATCATGAGAAATTTTAGAAACAGTTTTTCAGGTTCATCACACCACAGACCGTCACTGTTCATACAAGGTAAGTTAGGGTTTGCTATAACTGATGACTGCATCTTTTCCAGCCAGAGAAGACACCACTTGTAGGCTCCTTTGTGACTGCAGGCTAAGCGTGGTCTCAGTGGCACTTAGGAACAAAGCCTCCTATCCTACAGGGACAGTAAGCCCATTATTGTATGGCACTGTGACTGTCTGGTTAATGAGCCAGGCTGGTAAATTAAAAGGAAAAATAAACCCAACCTATACTGCACAATTACAGTCGTCGTTCTGCAGAAGCAGAAATGAAACCAGACAGGCCTAAGGCCCTCGCCTTTTGCTAATGCAGCAGCACCCAGCCTCGCAGTGGGGACAGATCGAAACTGAGGCAGAGGCGGCTCTGTGGCCATCGGAAGCACTAGGAGCGCTCCACGACTGCTGGCCCCTGCTCTGCTGACTTCACCTCAAGTTCAAGGTGTAGATTTTTCCTTCAATTTCCTGTTCTCGATTCTTTTTTTTTTGGTACCAGCCAGGCAGATGCTACACTGCTCAACTGTTTTTCACTAACTTCAGTTTTTATATTCATTTGTTTGTTCGCAGTGCTGGGGCCAAACCCAGGGGTAAGCAACCAGTGCATGACATCCCCAGTCTGTTCTACTGTGAGACAGTTTAAGTAACTCGCCCAGGCTGGCTTTCCAACTATGGAACTTGCAATCCTCCTACCTCAACTTCCTGAGTAGCTGAAATCTCAGGCATGTGATACCACATCGCACAGGATTCTTTTCAAAATTGCTAGGGCCGGGGATATAGCTCAGTGGCATAAGTGCTTGCCTGGCAAATGCAAGGTCCTGAGTTTGAT
Source organism: Dinomys branickii (assembly GCA_004027595.1). NCBI lineage: Eukaryota > Metazoa > Chordata > Mammalia > Rodentia > Dinomyidae > Dinomys > Dinomys branickii. Next base: position 3,172 of record PVLD010036901.1, read on the forward strand.
CCCCAGTACTGCAAAACAAAAAAACCAGAATTGCACTTCTCAGGGGGCTGGGGATATAGCTCAGTGGCATGCCTGCCTGGCAAGCCCAAGGTCCTAAGTTTGACCCCTAGTACTGCAAAAAAAAAAGAAAAAAATCACTTCTCAGGAACTTTTTATGTTTTTTTTTTTTTTTTTTTTTTTTTGAGGCAGGGTCTCACTATGTAGCCCAGGGTGGCCTCGAACTCACATGATCCTCCTGCCTCAAGCTCCTAAGTGCTAGGACCACAGGTGTGCGCCACCACACCCAGCTTATTTTTTGTGTTTTAGGGGAGAAGGGGAAACCTTTTTTTTTTCATTTGTGAAAACAATAGATTCCATAACAACTCCCAGACACAGTGTGGTTAACTCACACCTGTAATGGTAAAGCAGCCCCCAATGGAGATCTTCACAGGAACTCAGCTTGTGGACCACACTCAATTTCCCTGATTCAAAGAACACCTAGAATCACAGAATGATGAAAACTGCCTGGGCAACTTCGTGAGACCTTGGCTCAAAATGAAAAATAACTTTTCATTTTTTGGTTTTCGAAACAGGGTCTCACTATGTAGCCCAGGCTGGCCTGCAACTCAGGGGGAGCCTCCTGCCTCAGACTCCTGAGTGCTGGGATTAGAGGCACGTAAAAAATTTCCAAAAAGGCCTGGGAATGTAGTGAAGTGTGAAGGTACTGAGTTCAGTCCCCAGCACCCAGGGAAAAAAAATACAACGTATCAGAAGGGAAAACTTGATGTTTCTACTATTATTCAACCGATATGACCATCAGTGACCAGACCTAGTCTAGGCTGGAGCCTAGACTGGCCTCTGGCTGTGACCACCATAATTCCTCTGCAACCTGGGGGGTGAGGGCTGCAAGCCTCGGAATACTGCAGGGGACAGGTACTGGGCAGGTCTCTTACTCACCTATTTAAGATACAAGAGGCACGTTCACAGGCATAGCAAAGCCATGAGAGAAAACACAGAGCACTCGGTGGCTACCCGTCTGAATTTGATGACTTTTTTGGGCTCCTGTCCAACCTCTGAATACCTCAAATGCACAAAACATTTGTTAATGATACGCCATTATTCATAACACATAATGAAAGAAAAATTAAGTATTCCGGGTTTGATTTTTCTGATTTGACCTACTGATCCTCCTTCCTTTCCCAAACACTGAAAACGCGTGAGATCTAAATCAGTCACTCTTCTGCATTCCGAAGTACACAGCAGCACTCACACTCAGCATGAGGTCACCAGTACCTGAAGTCTTTTGGTCTAAACCCCAAACTACCTTCCCTGAAGATTATGCAAGTTCCAAAGCCAGACTGCCCAAGTCTGCAGACCTCAGCACGCCCTGTCCTCCTCCCATCAGCGCAGACCCAACTATCCTTCAATTGCAAATTGCACCTCTTCTCTCTCTCCCTCAGCATCTCCGTCTCCAAGTGAAGGGAAAGGAAGAGGGGCTGTGCTCCGGAGCAGCAGCAGGAAAGCTGCCAGGAAACACCAGAGATGAAGACCAACCAAGGCGATGCTGTAAGGGACCCAGGGTACAAAGGGGTTCTGATGGAGACCCCAAACATAGCGCATTAGTAAAGCAAAGCACACACTGTTGGGTGCCAGGAAAGTAAAGCTCACTATGGAATTTAAAGTCCTGCCCAGTCAGATCAGCTCCTCCTATGCAGACACTGAGGCGACATTCAACAAACTGGTTTGGTGAGGGCCAACTTTCTTCCCAGGGGTTCCAAACCCCCATGGGAAATGGCTTTGACTGGGTAAATGCTCCTGAATGAGGTGCTGTAGTCAAGGGTTTTTAACAATAAGCAGTGCCAGGAAGTTGGTACCTGGGATCAAGGAAGAAGCATTACCAAAAATAGGGGATGATGGTGGTACACATCTGTGATCTCAGCACTCGGGAGGCTGAGGCAGGAGGACTGCCAAGAGTTTGAGGCCAGCCTGAACAACAAAGCAAGGCCCTGTCTCAAACAACAAAAAAGCCTGCTAAGAACTCTGAAAGCAAGGCTGCCAGAGAATGCTGTGACACCTTTAACCTGGGTCTCCTTCAAACAGGGAGAGGACTGACTTAATAACTGAATGATGTCTTTCAGTCACGGAGCCTGGAATGATTTGTTCTGCTCCAGTTCACTGAAAATTTCTCAAAGGATAGTGTTTTGATTTTTTAAAAAAGACCACTTGTTTTGGTTTTGTTTGCTTCCTTGGACAGGCTCTCCTATGTAGTTCAGGCTAGCTCTGAACACACCATGTAGCCCAGGCAGGCCTCAAACTCACGGTAGCTGTCTTCCCTCTGCCTCCCAAGTGCTGGGATGACAGGTATGCGCCACCACCCCTGGCAAGAAAAGTACTGTTACCAAAGACAATGTTAAAAGTTGCACACTTTGTAGTTCCACGCTGTTCCACAGTCTTGTTTCAGTCAGCTGCAGAAGCCCCTCACCTGTCAGCTTCTTTGGCATCTGATCAACAAAACTTCCAGGTCATTAATAAGACACCAACTATGCTTGGTAGGTTACACAAAGACCTAAGTCCGCAGGAGGTGATGATGACTCAGGGGAGGAGCAGCAGACCCGTGACACACGCAGACACTTACGATTGCTTTCTAGCGCCAGGCGTCCAGCTCTGGAAACTCACATCATCAGACATCCTCAGTCTCGCTCGGCATAAACCGTGCCCCAGGGTGCCTCCTCTCTAATTCCCTCGGAACAGGGAGAAGCTACAATACACGTGGCTTTGGAAACGGGTGAAGTCCCCCAAGCACTGTTTCCCAACTGTCCCCTAAACACGGACTTTGCTCCAAAGTTACAGTTCTGCAGGTTCACACGGACGCCCGGCGCAGATGCTGAGGGTGCTAATGCGCGCTAACTGATCCAGCTTGTTTCCTTATCACACTATGGGCACCTGGGACAGACCTCGAGCCTCTCCTCCCACTGTCACGACGGAGATCTCTGGGGACAGTCACCAACTCAACTGGGGCAGGGAACAAGGGAGGCGATGGCCTTAAAGGGGAACAGCTTCCCCTGGCTTACAAAAGGCGGCCCGGTTCCAGAGGTTCCCAGAGCCCCGGCCAGATGTGCGGGCGCGGAGGACGCGGGGACCAGCTGAGGGCCCTGGGAAGGACCGGGCGCCACAGCTGCAGGCGGGACGGGGAGAGGGAGGGGCCGCGGCGAGACCGGCAGGCGCGGGAAGTAGCAGGGCGGCGAGGAAAGCAGGGAGGCGAGAGGCAGAGCCCGGGAAGCTGACGGACGTCCCGCGCCCCGGAGGGCTCCGGGGTCCGGTTCTCTCACCAGAAAGCCGCGTTCAGCCCCAGGCACCACAGGGCGCTCCGGGCCGGCCGCTCCCACACCAGGGCCGCCTGCAGCCGGCTCAGCAGCGGCTCGTACGGCCCCAGCACCTGCACCAGGGCCCGCTGCACCGCCTCCACCTGCTGGTGGCGCTCCCCGGAACCCGACTGGGCTCCGTGGCCCCTGAAGGCCGATCCTGCCGCGGGGTCCGGGTCCGCCGCCAGCCGCTCAGCCTCCGCCATCTCCCCGGGCAGCCACAACCTCCAGGGCCGCCGGGAGAGAGTCACAATAACACCGACTGCGCAGACGCATCGGGCCCGAGGACCGCCTCTCCCCGCGAGGCGCATGCGCAGAGCTTCCAGCGGGCGCACGCAGAGGAAAGGGAACGATGCTGCGTCAAAGAACGTCGCGACGCGCACGCGCACTTTGCAGACGCGAAGCCACGGGATTGAGGAAGTGCTCTCTCCAGGGTTCAGTTCTCATTGGAGCAGAGAAAGTTCGCGGGAGCCGCGGGTTGTTTGGCGCCTGCGTCCTGCGTGGAGCGTGCTGGCGGGAGTGGCTGCAACGCTAGAGACTGAGAAGCGATGCCGAGGGAAATCATCACTCTACAGTTGGGCCAGTGCGGCAATCAGAGTGAGCGGACCTCCAGCCCCTCCGATAGCCACAGGCCTTAGTCGGGACGGGATGTTACTGCGGGGGTCTGGGCGCCTTCTGTGCTTCCCACAACTGTAGTTCCCCTGAAGGCAGGAGTCCCCGGCCGGATGTCCAGTTGCCCAACCCCCTGGGGGCCCTCCTCTGCCCAGTCGCTGGCCACTGCCCTTTCCTCGGACGCTCCGACGTCTTATCCCAGCACCCAGGCGCTCAGATCCCCAAGTGCCCACCGGAACCTGCCCAGACCCAGATCTTTCTTCCCCGCCCGCCTCCCCTCACTGGCAGTCGGCTTCGAGTTCTGGAAGCAGCTGTGCGCCGAGCATGGCATCAGCCCCGAGGGCATCGTGGAGGAGTTCGCCACCGAGGGCACCGACCGCAAAGACGTCTTCTTCTACCAGGTGTCGGCGCCGGGCCGGGCCTCGCGGGGGCGCAGGGCCTGCAGGGACGGCGGCGCCCTGGTGCTGGGAACTGCACTCAGGGAAAGAGGCCAGGGCCCCAGCTGAAGTGGGGGCTGCGGGATCGGGGCGCGGCCACCCCAAGTGACAGCCCCCCCGGCCTCCCTGGGCAGGCAGACGACGAACACTACATCCCGCGCGCCGTGCTGCTGGACCTGGAGCCCCGCGTGATCCACTCCATCCAGAACTCCGCCTACGCCAAGCTCTACAACCCCGAGAACATCTACCTGTCTGAGCACGGTGGCGGCGCCGGCAACAACTGGGCCAGCGGGTTCTCTCAGGTCCTTTGCAGGTCCCTAGTCAGGCCAAAGCACGCTGTGACTTCCCAGAGCGGGGTGAAACGAGATCCAGGATGCATGTGTGCTTGAGCGCTCTGTGCTAGGGCAGTCTGAGAGCTGCGAGTATACTCTTTAAACCTCTCAACAGCCCTCGAGGTAGGGCCGACGGGTCACAGTGCCTTAGCTACCGTTCACTTCTAACGCAGCAAAACCAACTTTTGATGGAGACAGACTGTTTTATAGTTTCTACCCAACTTACTGTCAGTGTTCATACTTTTCTTTGTAGAAATATTAATGTATTTGCATAATACACCCTAGACCCCCATAAGGTTTTACTGAATATGCATTGTATGTACCAAACTGCCTTTCTAAACCCTGAAATATTTTGAGTTCAAACCATAACTGGCCCCAAAGAATTCTCTCTGAGGGACTGTAGGCCTGTTATTACTGTCATTGTAGAGGAGGAAACCGGCGTAGAAAGATTAGGTAATCTGCCAGAGCCACTGAGTTGTACAGAACTAGAGCTAACGTGTGAACCTGGGTCATCTGCATGTACAGTGTTGGCTTGTCTTCCCATACTGCTTCTTAACGCCCATAAAAGGCAAGGCAGCTATGTGTTATAGAAGAGCTTTTTAGTTAGGCATGGTAGTGCACTCCTATAATCCCAACACTGGGAGGCTGAGGCAGGAGGACCACCAGTTTGAAACCTGCTTGGACAGCTTAGTGAGTTGGGCCCTGTTTTTAAAATGTGAGGAGAGCTGCGTGTGGGGGTGCATGCCTGTCATCCCAGCATGCAGTAGGCTGAGGCAGGAGGATCGTTGCAAGTTTAAGGCCAGCAAAAAAAAAAAAAAATTGAGGCCAGCATGGGCTACAAAGTGAGTTCCAGACCAGCCTGAACTGCACAGTGAGACCTTGTCTCAAAAAGACCAAAAAAAAGTAAGGAGGAAGAAGACTAAAAAGGGCTTAGGATATAGCTCAGTTCGATGCCCCTGGGTTCAATCTGCAGTGTCACAAAAGGTAATTTGTAGGTCAGAGTGCTTGTGCCCTGGTCCTGTCCCACTCTGGCTCTTCCTTGTGTCTGTACAGGGAGAGAAGATTCATGAGGACATTTTTGACATCATCGACCGGGAGGCAGATGGGAGTGACAGTCTGGAGGTGTGTGTCTGGCGTGTGCTGGTCAGGCCTGCTGTGAAGAAAGCCTGCAAATCCCTTTTGCAGCTACCTCTTAGGCACAGGAGCCACCCTATACCTCAGATAGGAGCCCCCGGCCTTGCTGAAGGCAAGGCAGCATCTCCTCGTCTTGTCTGTACCTGTGAGGGGGCAGGGAGGGCCCGGCAAGTCGGGAGTTGGACCTGTTGTGGGACAGGTCTAACTTGAAACTGCCGCTGGACACCACGACGCTGGCTGCCCCTCTCCCTCGCAGGGCTTCGTGCTGTGTCACTCCATCGCCGGGGGCACGGGCTCTGGCCTGGGCTCCTACCTCCTGGAGCGGCTGAACGATAGGTAAGGCTCCGCCGGGGCTGGATGAGACAGCCCCTGACCGCACCTTCCTACAGCAAGGGACGTGAAGCGACCTGGGAAACTGGCCACGCTGCAGGGCGCGGAGCCAAGTCCCAGGCTCTGGGCCCTGCCGAGGTCCAGCCAGTGCAGACAGGTTTGGAGTTGGAAGCCTAGGTTCTCCAGCGTCTCTGCCCTTCCTGTCTCTTGTGGGTCGCAGACTTTCAAGAGTGAAATCTTTAGTACTGATCTTGTGAGCCCAATTTCTGCAGCCAGGTTGAGCAGTTCCTAGGCATGTGGAAGAGCCGTGTGTCTCCCCAGCCTTCAGTCTGCCCCCTCCTTTTTCTTCTAATTCCCCCAGGTACCCCAAGAAGCTGGTGCAGACCTACTCGGTGTTCCCCAACCAGGACGAGATGAGCGACGTGGTGGTGCAGCCCTACAACTCCCTCCTCACGCTCAAGCGGCTGACGCAGAACGCGGACTGCGTGGTGAGCCCCACGTTCCATCAGCCCCCCTCCTCACTCCTGTTTTATCATTTTTGCGCATTTAGAAGTCAATTTTAGCAGGGCCAGGTGGTCCATGCCTATAATCCCAGCACTTGGGAGGCTGAGACAGGAAGATCGTAAGTCTTAGCCCTGCCTGGGCTACATAGTGAATTCAAAACCAGGCTGAACTACATAGTGAGACCCGGTCTCAAAAAGACAAAAAATAAATAAAGCGCTGAGGTTGGAGCTCAGCTGGCCCTGGGCCCAAAGTCAGTGGGCTGGGCAGATCCCTTGTGAGTGGGTCTTTCTGGCTGTGAGATTCATAGCTCCTGGCTCAGGGAGAGTTCTGGATATTCCTGTCCCTGTCATTCTGCTCCTGCTGTCCCCAGGTGGTGCTGGACAACACAGCCCTGAACCTGATCGCCACAGACCGCCTGCACATCCAGAACCCGTCCTTCTCCCAGATCAACCAGCTGGTGAGCCGGTGCTCGGGCCCCACATGGGACCACCAGGGAGGTGGTCCCCCCGCCAGGCCGTGACACCACGCCCACCCCCAGGTGTCCACCATCATGTCGGCCAGCACCACCACCCTGCGCTACCCCGGCTACATGAACAACGACCTCATTGGCCTAGTCGCCTCTCTCATCCCCACGCCGAGGCTGCACTTCCTCATGACTGGCTACACGCCCCTCACCACGGACCAGTCGGTGAGCGCCCCGGCCCGGCGGGGGCGGCCCCTTCTCGGCCCCTGGCCCTGCTCCTGCTCCTGCTCCTGCTCCTGCTCCTGCT
>PVLD010036902.1:0-10630 GCA_004027595.1 Dinomys branickii
ACATCAATACACATTCTCTAAATCCATCTGGCTTAGAATAAGTACTTTAATACTGATGGCATCATAGCTTAAAAGAGGGATTATCACACCCCATTGATGTGTTTAAGCTATATTTAAGATGTCTCAAAGAACATTGCAGAATTATGGCCCAACTTGTCTTCTTGAACTTAACTTACAATATCTCAAATATATTTCCCAGCTTATAAAATCAAATACATTACCAATATAGCATAAGAGTAAAGGGTACATTGTGTCAGAAGCACTCTAAATGGGTTTTCAGAGGTGAAAAAAGATAAAAGAGAATTCAAGTTATAAAGACTCTATGAAATACCTTGGAATTAAACTAAATATTAAAGAATTCTTGACGAAGTCCTGGCTAGTTCATTGGATCAAAAGCTGCCTCTCAGTATGGGCCATGTTTCATACCATGGGCCATGAGCCATGTTTCATGGGCCGTGATCCTGCGCATTTCATTTATGAAAATATTTCTGAGTGCCTTCCTGCGATAAAGGTTGTGAAAGGCATTGGGAATTCAGTAATAAAACTAGTACATTCCTGTCATTTGAAAAAGCCTCTAAAATGCCAGAGTTGATGTTGGTGGATAGAACAGTTCTTCCACGGGTTTAGTCTTAAATAACTGAAAAATCTGGATTACGAACAACACACATTTGATACTAGAATTATTTGAGTATCCAAGTTTCTGAGGAGAGTGCTTGCAGGACAGGGGTTTATGCGTCCTGGCATCTGTCAGACAAGAATAGAAGGGTCAAGAGTCCCAGAAACTAAAGAGAAAACAATGATCAAAACCCTGGAAATCCGAGGTGAGTTTTCACCAGTCTAATCAGACTGCAGAGACAAAAGCAACTTCAAGGATTCCCAAGGAAAGCAATCCTTGATAAACAACCCAGACCTCCAGAAAAGACTTGAAGGAGCCATATCCTAGGATTAAGGCCAAAGCTTTCACAGAAATCCGGTGTTAACTTTACTCAGTCCTAGACTGGGTAAAGGTGATCTGTTCCTTCTCTGAAGACTGAGCAGATAAACATTATATCCTCTCCTCAGAAAGATAATGTCAGGCAACACTTCATGAATTATCTCTATCATTTTTCAGAGGTATCTGGTGTTTAAGTTTAAAAAGTATTAGGTATGCCAATAAAGAGAGTTAAATACCTAGAAAACAAGAAAAAAAAATTTGAAAAGAAAAAGCAGAAGCAGATTTAAGGTGACACAGACTTTGGAGTTCTCACACAGAGAGTTTTTAAAAACTATAATTAGTATTTTCCCCAAAATTATGGAGATGGAGAACTTTGCAGGGAGACTACGATCAACCAAAAATTTGAAATAGAAACATCACCCAAATTAAGGCATATGTTAAATAACATAAATACAATCTCCAGATTAAATAGAAGAGAGCATTGAAGAGAGCATTAAAAACAGAAATTATGTTAGATTATTATATCCAAAGTAAAGAACAAAGCAGGAGAAAATAGGGGCAAAATAAAAAATGTGTAAGAAATGCAAGAGACATGCTTAAAAGATTTAGCAGACAAGTTACTGAGACCAAGGAGAGGACACAGAGGGGCAAAACACACATGATGTTGACTGAGAATATTCTGAAAGGAAGACATTAAACCACAAATGTAAGCAGCTCTATGAAACTCAAGCAGTAGAGAACACTGTGCCAACATGTACAGTTTTGCATCACAATAAAAATGTAAAGATTAGCGTTATCATAGGCAGCCCTCCGAATATTACTGTAACAAATTCCTGAGGTTACAGTTTATAAAGAGTAAAAGTTAATTTGGGTTTTTGTCTTTAAAGGTTTCCCTCCATACTCAGCTGGCCTCATGGCCTTCGACCTGGGGTGGTACATCGTGAAAGAAATCTGTGATGGAGTAAAGCCATTCAGCTCGTGCCTAGAAGGGAAAAGAGGAGAGAGAGGGTTTCCACTCCCTAGTTAGCGAGGACCTCAAACCAGATCCCACTTCAAAGTTTTCACAACCTATCAGTGTGTTAACTGGGGATCAAGTCTTTAACTCATAGGTCCTTGATAGGCTCTCCAGATTCAAGAGCTGTATAGCAAAAACCAAACCAAAAAGAAAATTATTAGAGTAGAAAGAAGAAACAATATTTTAGTACCTTCAAAGAGTAAGTCAGATTTTTAACAGAAACAATGAAAACTCAAGATGCTAGGATGATATCGCTGAAGTGCTGAAAAGGAACTGCTGACCTGGAATGCTACACCTAGAGAAAATATTTTTTAATCAATCAATCAATAAGTGTTCAGACAAACACAGAAAAATTTATCTCCATTAAGAACTGCACAAAAAATGTACCAAAAAGAATTCTTCAAATAGAAATAAAACTATCCTTGATAAAAACTCGTAGAACTTAAGGGAGAAATCTGTGAATAAGTCTAAGTGGCACTTCATTGCTTAAAGCACAATAGTAATTTATCAGACCTAAATATTTCATAAAGTAAAAAGGGATAGAAATACATGATCCTAACACTGTCTATAAAGTAATGAAAATATTATTTTAAGAATGATTAATGTGTCAAAGATACATGCATAATATATAACCACTGAAACAAAAACAGAAATACTATTGTACTATTTATCTATTTTAATTAAATTTGGCATTTTGTTGTTGCTTAGATTGTTGACTTCAATCATTTTTCTTTTCCAATATGCACAAATTGGGCTACAAATATGCCTCCTAGCCATGCCCCATGACTTTTAATAAATTTTTCTTACTGTCATTCACTTTATTTTCTAACATCCAGAGTGCTATATGATCCCCATATGTGCAACTGGGCTTATCAATTTCCAGACACTTGGGAAATTTTATTATTGATTTCTAGTTTAATTTCACAGTGGCCAGAGAATAAACTTTGTATATTAATTCATTGACATTTCTATAATACCCCAGTGCACAATCAATTTTGATAGATATTTCTGTGTGCTTAAAATAAATACAGAAATCTTAGAAAACATCCACATATACATTGTTAAATAAGCAAAACAATTGGGAAAGAGCATATTTTAAAGGCCGCTTCATTTTTATATACAGTTAAATATTGAAAAATAAAAAATTTCATTCTAGTATTTGTAGAACCATTGTGGTACATAAAGTGATGAGCCATTAAAATCCTTTTTAACATCTACCTCATCTCTTGTTGAAAAATCAATTTTAGATAGACTACCATATAAATATAAAGCTTCTAGATATAGATCACTCAGAAGAGTATATTCTTAAATTTGAGATGAGCAAAGATTTCTTGAGAAACACATACAAACCACTCATCATCTGTTCATAAAAGGACCAATCATGACAGTGGAAAGAAAAGCAAAGGATTTGATTCTATGCCAGCAAAGAGCACCTATAAATCAGTAAGAAACAAATAAATTTGAACCACTTTGAAAAGATGGGATGTACATAAAAATATAGTCATTAAATATCTGAACAATTTAAACATCAGGAAACTTCACTTTGTAACTATGAAGGGCTAAAACTAGAAAGGTTGGAAATGCCACGACTTGATAAGGATCTAGAGAAACTGGAATTCTCAGATACTGCTGATGGTATAAAATGATACAACCACTTTGGAACAGTTCTTGGCGATATCTTCAACAGATGAAATGCGTATATCCTATGACTCAGAAATTCTACTTTTAGCTATGTCCCTCACAAAGATGCACGTGTGTTCATCAAAACCTATTCACACATAATCACTGCAGTATGAGACATAATAGCTGAAAACCAGAAACAACACAGATGTCCATTTACAATACAACAGACTAACAATTTTGATGTACTCACACAATGAAACACTGGCCATGATGGAAAATGACAAGCTACTGCTGCTTAAAATAAAATGTATACATCATAGAAACTTAGTTTTGAACAAAATCAGGCCAAAAATTATATATTATAAGCTTCAAAAGTCTGGGTGAATGTTACAGCATACCTCAGTTCACAAACTTAATTTGTTTTGCAATTTTGGAAAAGATGGCCACATGTGTGTTTGTGGGGGAAAGATGGCTGCAATCTTATTTGTCACCTGATGCAGAGCTTGTAAACAAAAACAGACATTTGCCAAATGTTCCTGTTTGCAAACAAAAGCATTCATGAACCAGGGTGCACTGTATTTGTGGAAAAGAGGATCAGGTAGTGATCATGAGGGACCCAAGAAGAGACCTTAGGGTGCTGATACATGTGCAGTTTCTTGACTTGATAGAAATATAAGTGCTCTTGCTGTGAAAATTTACTGAATATATATCTCTATAGAGGTATAGAGAGATATACTCCATCTACTTACTTTAAAAGTAGTATTGTACATGTCCCAGTACAATGTTAAGTAAACATATTGTATACATATTGTATAGCTACAGATTTAGTTTGTGGACTTCATTTGTTTTGCATCAAAAAATGAGAGATCTTGTCATAGGCATGTAATACAAAAACCAATACATCCTCCTCATACCTGTGGAAAGTCAGGCCCTGATGTCTGTGCCAAGATCTCTACACCCATGGCACAGCCACATGTGCCCATCTGCCATACCTGCTTTGTAGAAGAACATTCTGTTGACTCTGTAAGGCTGTGGACCCAAACACAAAATTTTGTTTCTAAGATAACATCCTGTACCATACCTTAGGCTTTATTTTGGCTGCTGACCTAAAATAGTCATTGCCTCCCTTATTTTTAAGGGAGGGGCTTTTCAGTTCTACATTTATGAGTTTCTTAATTTTTAAGTGGGTAAACCTGGCCAACACCACAACCCTAAATACTTTTGCTAGCACAAGTACCATCTGCTGCAAACACGTACTTCATAGAGGAAAACCTGGCTCCTTACTGCTTTGGTCTGGCCAAACAGACAATGCTCCACATTTACAATGAAAGATCAGTTCTCTGAGAGCAGCATGAGAAATATTTCCCATCCAGGATGAGTGATTTCTGACAGGATTTTGAAGATTTGGCAAGATATCACGTTCATAAGCCAAAGTAAACATGGAGTGGAAAACTCCACTGGAACAGTACACCATGCACCCAAGGGCCCCGAGGCTAGAGCACATGTACAACTGTCTCTGTTTAGCCATGAAACAATAGCCAAATGGTACTGCACATACTGTACAGAGGATATGCACTACCTCAGCCAGGTGTCCGTGGGGACAGGGCCACTGGACGGTGCCCCAGGCCTAATTAAAAAAGCATGCTCTGAGTTTTCTAGAATGCTGTAATGCCAAAGTTATTTTGATCTTTGCTTTGAGGAAATACTTTGAGCATGAGTGGCTTTTGTCACCCCTGTATCTAAGTTTTTTCCCTTTTAGGCTGGAAGAGGAGAAAACCAGTTTTCACATCTCTAAAACATGAAAAAAAGTTAAAAAGAGAGACACCTTACAAATATTTCCTATCAATCCCACCCATAGATCTTCAACTTTCTTCTTACTCAATAGCAATTCTACTAGGCAGGAACAGCGCTCCTACTTATGTTGCGCACTAACAAGTAAACTATTCATAACCAACTGTGGAACATTTATCCATGTGACCTTTAACAATTTTATTCATTTATTTTTAAACCTTTAAAAGGTTCCTCTGGAAATGTGGCTCCATAAGAGGTCTTTCATGAAGAAAAAGCAAATTCATTCATTACTTCTAAAACTTCCCTTGCTACGGCTTTGGTGTTAATGCTCTTCATTGCCATAACTAATTGAGAGCTGTTTATAAACTTAGTTTAAAAGTTTAGGGCATTTATCCACTATTTCTAAAACTGGAAATCATCGGGGTGTGTGTGTGTGTGTGTGTGTGTGTGTGTGTGTGTGTGTGTGTGTGTTTGTATATCGCAAATACAAAGGGAAAAATTCTCCAAAAGAAATCACATTATTTGCAACATATCACTGGCAGTGCAGTTATACTGCTTAAATTAGACCTTATAGAGCAATTGCAGAGGTCAGAAAAACCTAAATGTGAAAAAAAAATCCATTTTAAAAATTCTGTGAGCTTTATTTTTTGTTTTTAGTGTCAGGAATCAAACTCAGCACCTTGTGCTTGCCAGGCAGGCACTGTGCCACTGAACTGTATCCTCAGTGCTCTGTGAACTTTAAACAACTATGGAGATATATAAATAAGATTAACCATGCCATACATACTAACATTTCTATAATTAATAATACCTATTAACGTCCATCTTCCAAAACAAGATGCCCAATTCCCAACAAAAAAATCTTATAACTGTTCCAGAAATTTTTCAGATGTATTAATATTTATTAAAGTAAACATAACTGATCTATGCTTTCTCAGGTACAAATTAAGAAAAAGGCAAACGCCAGTATGAGCACTGACCCTCGCAGGGAGGTCCTGCTCTGGTGCTTTATGCTTTCTTGCAATGCCACATCATGGCAACTCTATTTTGACTGTCATCTCAGATAACAGTAGATTCAAACTCTGAGAGATTCTAACTTTCCTCAAGAGTGGCAAACAAGCGTAAAACACTTCACCTTAGGTCACCTGAGGAAAGTGGAACCAAGGCTTCCGCTGGCAAAGAGTTTAAGAGGAAAACAAAGAGATTTTATATCTTTTTCTTATAGACTAGTACTTAAAACTTTTGTAGCCATTTATACCTTTACATGGGTGCTGTCTGTCCCACATGACTTTGTTTAATGCTTCTCAGAACTCCAAAACACATGTGTTCTGATGAGTACTTTACAGATTCAGAAACTCAAGCCAGATCTGGAATCTACGCCTCTGACCCCAGCACCAAGTTTTACTTGGTCGTACCTGCTCTGACTATGAGAAAGAGACAAGGCAGTTCTGGACTTCCTTCTGTCAGGAAAGATTTTAAAAAGTAAAAGTGGCTTTAAAAGGAAGGAACTAATGGAGCCTGGAAATATAGTCACGCAATTCTAACAAAATCTCTGAGAGAAAAACTTTGATAGAGAAAAGAAAACTAAAGTGTGAATGTAGTAATTCCCACCTCTAATAAATTCGTGTGTGTGTGTGTGTGTGGGTGTGTGTGGGTGTGTGGGTGGGTGGGTGTGTCTGTGACAGAGAGAGACAGATAGACAGAGAGAGGGAGAGGGAAGGGGGTTAGAACCACTTCAGTTTTAGTGCAATTAGCGCTAATTTGGAGGAAAAACTATGGCATTAAAAACCACAGTTTCAGACATAGGATGTATAGCTGTAAAGTCAAATCTGCTTTTAACTGGTAATTAATAACTCTACTATGGTCAAGTAGAAAAAGTTTGAATAGAATTTGAGTGTAATGTTAAGACTGCTGAAAAGCATGACAGTCTGAAAGATGTGATGAGGAAAAATTACAAGTATTGATGAAGCAATAATGAAACTCATGGTCTGGAAGCTGACTGTAACTGAAAAGAAGTTATTCACCATTTTGCACCGATAATCTCTTGTAATTATGCCAGCTGTGTTAGTTAGAGTTGCCAGCCCCTGCCTGACCAATTCTGCAAGAGACCTGAGCCCCAATCCCACACTGTGGGCAGCGAGGGAAGCCTCCCTTGTCCCCTTCTGCTCCCATCTTCTGCTGCACGTGTGTTGTCAGCACATGCCATGGTTCCAGCTGAATTGTGAACTCATACCTTTTCTCACTTCTTTGAAAATTAAAACAAATTCTAACCTTTTAACAATCCTATTCATTTCAATTAGGGTTAGTTCAAATTTTATTAATGACTTTGGAAGAGAAGCGTGTGATAGGGCTCAAACGTAAAAATCTATCTTTCAGACACCATTTTTCTCAGTATTTCTCTGATAAACATGGCATTTGGAGGTCCTTTCTTGGCCCATTTCCTAGCCTACATTTCATCAAGTGTCCCAACCTCACTTCTCTCTGGTTGCTCTTGCTTGACACTGTTTTCTTAGTTTTTCCTCCCCTCCCTCATCTCCAGAAAAGCAAAACTGTCATTCTTGTTGTTATAACTGGAGCCTTACATGCATCGAAAACCTCAAGTGATGAAGGCTTGGTCCCCAAATGATGGCACTATTGAAAAGCAGTGGAAACTTTGGAGACAGGGCCTCAGTGGGGGAAATTAGGTTGGCAGAGGTAAGCCCTTGAGGGGTATATTGAGACCCTGCTTACTTCTCTGTCTTTTGCTCCACAGCCACCACGAGGTGGACAGCTTTGATCCACTATGCACTGTCATGATATTCTGCCCCACCACAATCAAAGCCAAAGAGCCCTAGTGAATATGTCTCAAAACCTCTTAAATTATGAGCCAAAATACATCTTTTCTCTTTTAAGTTGATTTTCCTAGGGATTTTGTCACCTTTTCCTGTGGTTCAGGAATTTAACATGCCAGGTGTGATGGTGTTTGCCTATAATCCCAGAAACCCAGGACACTGAGGCAGGACGATCCCAAGCTCATGACCAGCCTAAGCAACTGTATTCATCAGCTTTCTCATTGTTGAGACACTATTTCTGACACCCATAAGTTAAAAGAAGAGAGGTTTAATTTGCTTCACAGTGTGTGTGGGGGGGGGGTGGTCCACGGTCAGCCAGCTCCCAGGCAAGAACATCGCGGCAGCAGTGTGTAGCAGTGTGAAGTTGCTTAGTTCATGGTGTCCAGAGAGCACAGCAGGGGAAGGATGCCATCCAGAAGACAGGCCGAGGCCCATTTTATAGTACCTAAGGTCACATTTCCATGACCTGCCAAGAAACATCCAGCGTGTGTATCACCAATCTTCCAGCCAGGTTCCTAAGCCAACCAAGTTGGCTGTACTAACTGCCCCAAGAAATTCTGGCCTCAATATAGAAACAGAAAGGTTGGACATATAGCTCAGTGTTCCCTGAGTTCAGTCCTTAGTACTATACAGAGGGAGGAGAAGGAAAGGAAGGAGGAAGAAGAGGAGGAGGACAAGAAAAAGAGGTGGGGAGGAAGGAGAAGAGGAGGAAGAGGGGAAGGAATAATTAATGATTGAAGAAACGTACTCCAGGTCTCATTTATTTAACCCACAAGCTTATCCTAGCATTTTTCTCCCCCAATAGCTCCTAACCAGTGGTAATGGGAAAAATATATGTGATATAGTTGTAAACATCCAAATGATCCTGGTTAGTAATTAATTTCAAAAGAAATACATACTTTAAAAATTAATTTAGAGAATATATTTGTCTTATGGATTACATAGCCAAAGTTGTTTCTAAAGCAAACTTCTAGCATGTATCCAGACCACATCTGCTTAAAGAATCAGCAGCCCATACTTTTATGCAGAACCTTGTGTGGTAATTTTAAAAGTTTACTATTTTTTGTCAATGACTAACGTACTACCTTGCAATGACTCATACATTTATCATAAAATAGACTACAGCCTGCATTCTTTTCTTCATTCACTGGTACATATATGATTTTCTGTTTTAGTTTGTGGTTTTCTAGATATTTATTCCATTTAACATTTTTACATTGCTCACCATGCTCAAAAATAACACTTTGTCCATTAAAACAGTGCTGCTAATACTTACTGGATTATGAACACCACCAGCAACAAACCAACTGTGCATTTATATATTTCCTACTTGGATTATGTCCCTAATTTAGAATTATCTCAAGGAAATCTCCCTCAACATTTCTGGAGCTATTGTTACATTTATTTTTCTGGATTTTTCAGTGTCTACTGAAATTATGGGTCACTTGAACCAAAAAAATGGAAGTAAAAATTAAAAAGAAAGGAGAAAAAAGAGGAACAGAGAAGGCTAAATTAACCTTAGATTGATGATGTATCTACACTTAGTCCAGAACATATTTCTGTACTTTTGTTTTCCTTTAATTTTCTTGCCAAAGCATTTCCCATGTAAAAATTGCCAGCAATGGAAAAAGAATATTTTCACTGCCATTTTAAAATCTCTTGGAAATGTAGATGTAGTTTACCTTTTCTTCTTTTAATTGAACTTGAAAATTAGTTCTTGTACGTAGGCAGACGTTGAGATATGGTTAATTTATGATGTCCATTTCAGCTATTTTTCATGGCAAACAAAAGAAGGGTAGAAATTACTTTGCAGACATCTAACTCATGCCATCTCTTCATTATTTTCCTCCCTTCTTTCATTCTCACACCCACGTGTACACACATTCCGCCTTACAACAAGTTCTCAGACTCACAAGAGACCAATTTCATGAAGTAAAGTAAGTCAGCCGAAGGGAAAAAGAAGAGGCGATCTCAAGTCTGACTCTTTCTACCACAAAAGTGGAGTTCTGGGTTCCCTCCAAACACCTGCATCCAACTAGGAGAGCAAGAGTGTGCTTTGTGGCCTTCTAGCCCCTTAATGAAAAGAATGTTATCATTTCCACAGGATAATCAGCATGGAAATTTCATACTTCATAGCTAGCTAATGGTAAACATAGAAAAATAAAACTAGTGATGTGTTATTCCCCTTTGTGTTCTGAATATATGTTTATTTGGTCATGTCTCGTGGCCATACAGACATTAGAGATATATACAATCTGTTTTCTACAGCCATGATAAACACCCAAAGCTGTTTGGAGGAACACTGAAAAGATTATCAAATGAAACACAATCTACGACCTAAGGCTACCTCAGGTGTTACCTTACCAGGCCAGCTTCCTCAACACTCATGCTGACACCCACATCCCAGTTATCCGTTATGGCAAGTGGTAAACACAC
>PVLD010036903.1:0-10617 GCA_004027595.1 Dinomys branickii
CTTCCTTGCTTCTCCCATCGGGAGAGAGGACTCCATCTGGCCTCAGTTCTTTGTATTAAAAAATACCTAATGTGCAGTGTTACTGAAAGGTCAGGGTAATGTATGCAAGCCTCTTAATGTACAGCTCTTACTATGTAATTACTATGTAATTCAATGTAACTTATTGCATCTACTTTTTCACTGAAGTCAAAGGTTGGTTTATTTTTGTAAATAAAGTTGTATCAGAATACACCATAATAATTTGTTTACATAATGGCTGTGGCTGCCTTCCCACTATGATGACCAAATTGCATTAGAGTCTGGACGATTTGTTTCTCATGCATTTAGTATTTGTCCCTTTAGAGAAACATTTTCAGATCCCAAGACTCAAAGGAAGATTCAAGGTCTGAAGCAGACTCAGAGGTCAATGACTCAGTGGGCGAATAGATAACTTGGGATGACTCAAGAGGGCAGAGATGATCTTATGCTAAGAAGGATCTTACTCTAGACTGTTTTTTTTAACATTAGTCATCTTAGTTTAGTGTTAGTGGGTGGGAGAGGATGACCATCCCTAAAGAATTAATGAGAAATCTCAAAAGATGATACCCATAATCCCAAGTGCCCATTTATCCCTTAGGGAAGTATGTAAAATTAGTCATTGTGAATCTGTGGTTCCCAACAGAAGTTTCTTCTGAAAAAAAAAAAAGTAAATGATTTAGCAAAGCGCTGCACTTTAGTACATATTTGTAATTTGTGAATTTGCACATAACGTTAATTTTGGTATTCCCTTGTCTACTAATGATTAATGTAACCTAAATTTGCCCAGAATATCTCATCTGCAAATGTCGATGTTTTTTCCTTCACACTTAAGCAGTCACAGAGAAATATATATATATGATATATATAATATATTATATATATATTCATTGCACCAAAAGATGTACACATACTTCAGCAGCTCACTGTACTAATAAATGTTTGGAAGCTAATGGTCACCACTTTGAGCACCTCCTGTAATTGTAGAGGACAGAGGTAACTTGTATTAATCTCATGATGTTCCAGTAAACTTAATATTAAAATATCTATATAACTTTTTTCTTTTCCTGATGTATACATTTTTAGCAGACTATATATGTGTGTGTGTGTGTGTGTGTGTTCATTATTTACATATACATACCTGCATATATTTATGTGTATATAGTCGGTCTAAGATAAGAAATAAAAATTCAAGTGATAAAATCTCTTGGAACAATTGAAATAATCTATTGGGTTAAATTTTAGAGTTTCAAATAAAATTAAGATGAAAGATATGTTACTGTCTGTTGGAAGTACATAATTTATAAATACTTTTGAAGAGACCCAGTGATGTCTTCTTAAAATTTCACAGATATTGCTCAAAGACTACAGTATGCACTTAAAGTCCCCATAAGTGTAAGGCAGGAAATTACTTTTACTGATGTATCTGAGCAGCTGATGGGAGACAAAAACAAATCAAAGAGCCAGTAGACTTATAGAAAAAGAAAAAGCAGAAACGTTATTCTGCAAAATTTCACAGATAATAGAAACTTATTAAGAAAAATGCCAACAATTATTCAAAATAAGGCCAAATAATTTTTCGTTATTTCTCTGTTTTAACTTTTGGGGTGTGATGTGCAGCACTGTTTTTTAGTCTAGTGGTGCATTAAAAGGTTACTATGAAGATTAAATGTGTTAATCTATGTTCAGTTTTTGTTTATAAGTTTTATGTAGTTTGGTATCAGCCTTTGCACAGCCTTAGATCTTTCAAAAGCCTCCTTAGCATGTTTTCTGCTGCCCTCTGCTGCTAATTTTCAGAAACGTCAGATTCTGAATAATGTTCATTTAATCCTTTTCATGAATTCATGAAGTATTAAAGTGTGAGGGTGCTTTAGTCTCACATTCTTAGTTTACATATGGCAGTGGAATCTCTGAGATGTTAAGCAGTGTGAACATGGCCAGCCTCCACTACAAAGTGAGACTGTCTCAGAAAACCACTCCCCAGAAATGACTTTTAAAATTTTGAGACAGGATCTTGCTAAATTGCTGCACTGCTTGGACTGAGCTTGAACTTGCCAACCTCTTGCCTAGTATCCTACACTGCTGGGATTACAAGAGTGTACCACTACACCTGACACTTTCGGGTTTTTTGTACCAAGAATCAAATCATGACTTCAGTCTTGCCAGGTAAGCACTTATGCGTTGAGCTACATGCCTGGCCCTACACCTGACACATTATCTGAAGCTCTCCCGTCGTTTTTCTTTTGTTTTGTCTTTTGAGAAAGGGTCTCACGATGCAGCTATGAAGGGCTGTACCTGCGCTCTTGCTGCTGCCCTTCCTCCTTGTACTGTTTGAGGTGAGCTCCTCATAGAAGTTACTGCAAACATCCAAAAGCTGCTCAAATCCCCAATATAAATTCCTACTTCCTACACTCAGAAGATAATTTCACTGACTTTTATTAACTTTCTTAATGAGATCCCTGCTCGGAACTCTAACAGACAATTGGACTCTTTTTTTTTTTTTTTTTTTTTTGTCTTTTTGAGACAGGGTTTTGCTATGCAGTTCAGGCTGGCCTTGAGCTCACTTTGTAGCCCAGGTTGGTCTCGAACTCACAACAATCCTCCTGCCTCAGCCTCCCGAGTGCTGGGATTACAGGCGTGTGCCGCCATGCCCGGCTGACAACTGGACTCTTGAACTCAGTGTATCTCATGTCAGGCTCAAGAGGAACTAAGCTAAACCGCTCAGCTCCTCCTCCTGATCACCACATTTCTGTCAGCACTGCTGTCACTTCTCGACATATTCAGCCTCAGAGTTATTTTTGGTTCCTCTCTCTTCTTCATTTATGTCTGGGAATCTCTGTCTCTGATATTGATTCCTTCTCTTTGTTTTCTGCTACCTTCCTCTTGGTTCCTGTGCCTGCAGCTTGCCAACTTGCTTTTTAAAAACAACAACAACAACACCACATTGTACTGGGGATTGAACCCAGAGCTTTGCACGTTAGGCAGGCACTTTACCACTGAGCTACATCCCTGGCCTTTTCAATCTTTATTTTGAGACAGGGTCTTCCCAAGTTGCCTAGGCTGACCTTAAATGTGTGATCCTCATATCTCAGCCTCCCAGGTAGCTGGGATGACAGATGTGCTCGACCATGTCCACTCTAACTTGGATGCTTAACTCCAGTCTCTGTTGAAATTCATCTTGCACTTTACTGACAGGTTACATCATGCCATGAACCAGCTTCGTGGTTAGCCGCCAGAGTTTTCTACATGATGAGTACACTTTATCTAGAATGCTGGAGATCAGAAGTATTCTAGATTTTGAGTATTGGGGTTGCGACCCAAGTCTAAACACAAAATTTATTTATTTCTCATACATACTGTGTACATGTAATCTGAAGATAATTTTATGTAATGTTTTAGTACATTTGAATTTCGACTGTATCCCATCACATGAGATGAGCAGTGGAATTTTCTACTTGGGGTGACATTTTGACCCTCAAAATGTTTCAGATTTTGGAACATTTTTGATTTCACATACTCAGATTGGTGTGCTCAATTTATATTAACTTGTAGGGTAAATTGAATATCTTCAGGCTTACATGCCCCAATTCACTTCCCTGACCTTAATCTCTCTGTTCCTAAACACTAAGATGCATTTTCTTTTTTCTTACAAGCGTGCGTTTTTTTTGGTCCCCTCTAGCTAGTTAACTAGGAATGTATTTACTGCCATTTCTTTCAATAGTATGTTTGTGTTGCAAAATATTCTTTCATTTGGGGCATTATTTATTGACTTGTTTCTATGAAGAGGAGGATTCAGTTCTCTTTCCTCCCTTGGTTTGCAGCAAGTATATAAACTTTATCATGTTCCTCTAAATATAGGGAGTGTCCATCTGCCTAGTCTGGACATGCAGGGAAATGCCTAGGGTAATTTTTATTATTATTACATTGCTATACATGATAAAATCATATTTATTTCCAGACTTTATGATCACACTGTGGTTGTATATTTGTTTAGATCAAGTTTCAGCGCTTTATATGATGTCATGACTACTTACAAGTACACCGTGTAGTAAGTTATATATTTGTTTCTGCAGAACTTTCGGTCATACAATTTAGGTTGAAATAAATTTACACACAGCACTTCTAGACATTACTTCATTTGTCTTGTTGCTTTTCATGTGGTTGAGGAGTCTGAAGGTTTTGGTTCTTGGTCTTTTTTTGTACTCAACATTTTTCCCTTCTGGAAACTTGCAGGATCTTCTCTTTGTCCCAAGTGTTCTATTGTTTCACAATAAGGAGAAGAGGTTTAGATGTGTTTTTACTCAGTATTTTGGAAACTCATGTCCTTTGGTTCTGAGAAACATTCCATTCTTGGGTTCTTTATTTGAATTCCTTCTATATTTCCTCTATTCTCACTTTCTGAACCTTCTATTATTCAGATAATTAATCTACACTGGATAAATATACGACATTTATATTTTTATTATTATTTTCTCTCTTCTATTTTTGTTCTACTTTCAAAATAAAATATTGTCTCCATTTTACTTTCCAATCATTGAATTGAATTTTTTTGTCTTTTTTTGGGTCTTTTTGAGCCAGGGTCTTGCTATGCAGTTCAGCTTGGCCTTGATCTCACTTTGTAGCCCAGGCTAGCCTGACATTCGTGACAATCCTCCTGCCTCAGCCTCCCACATTGTCTTTTTGAAGACAGGATCTCTCTAAACAGGTCAGGCTGACCTTGAGCTCACTCTGTAGCTGAGGCTGGCCTCGAACTCACAAAAATCCTCCTGCCTCAGCCTTCTGCGTGCTGGGATTACAGGCGTGTGCCATCATGTCTGACTTGAATTGACTTTTAAAATGATTGTTTTTGATTTGATACTTTTTATTCACTTATTTATTTATTTTATTTTATTTTTTGGGTACCAGGAATCAAACTCATCATGTTGTGCTTGGCAGGCAGGCACTGTGCCACTGAGCTATATTCCTGGCCCCAGAATACTTTTTAACAGTAGCTTTTCATTTTCAAGTCAAGATTGTGCCGGGTGTGGTGGTGCACATCTGTAATCCTAACATTTGGAAGGCTAAGGCAGGAGGATCTTTGTGAGTTCGAGACCAGCCTGGACTACAAAGTGAGCTCAAGGCCAACCTGAACTGCATAGTGAGACCCTGTCTCAAAAAGACCAAAAAACAAAAAAAAAAACAAAAAAAAAAACAAAAAATATCAATTCAAGATTGTACTATTAGCCAGGCATGATATTTTTATTTAATCTATCTCTTATCATATTAGAAATTCTCTTCTCTAGTGGTATCCTCTATGCTAAGGACCCTTGGGTTTATGCCTTATTTATTTACTTTTGAGTCAGTCTTGCTATACAGTTTAGGCTGGTCTTGAGGACTCACTATATAGTCCAACCTGCTTTGAACTCATGGTGATCCTCCTGCCTCAGCCTCCTGAGTGCTGGGATTACAGATGTATACTACCAGGCTCCTTCGCTTTATTCTTTAGAGACAGATCTCAAGTTTTCCTTCAGGGCTCCCTAGTTGGGTTTGTGTCTAAGTTCCAGGTTGTTTATGTATACATATGGAAGTAGACGGGGGTGCCTTTGGCTTTGTAGTAATGCTTATACCCCAGTCATTCATGTTGCCTCTGGAAAGCACTCTATGGGGGTCATGTCTACAATCTTCCCGTCTCACCTCCTGGTGTTCTCCAGGGTTCAGGCTCTCAATCACTTGCTCGTGTGTTACGGGATGTGAGGATAAGGCAGCCTCAGGCCTGTTCAGCCAGGCAACCAACATGCTGTCTCCTTCTGCTTCCTGGCCACACCATGCTGGGCATGAGCATTGTGTGAGACTTCCTGCTTCCTCAGATTCCACCTGGGGTAGGGCACAGGCTTCGTGTACTCCTGACTCTCCAAATCTCTCTGGAGCTGTACTGTTTCCTTCCATGGAGATTCAGCACCCTTGAATCTACTTTTCTCTAATACTCTATGATTTCTTTATTGAGTGGGGACATATATCATCCTTACGCTTTCTTTGATGTAAAAATTTACAGTGATTGCTACATGTGTAAATGATCATTTTGTGGAGTCCCATTGTCATACCCTGGAAAACTTGTTCAGATGTATATGGGAAGATTTTTTAAAACTTTATTTTTATTAGTACATATTTATCACATCCATCATGGGAAGTTTATAACTGTACATAATACATCTTGGTTCTTTCCCATGATCCTCCTTACCCTTCAACCCCTCCTTCCTCTCCATTTACAAAAGCTTTGTTTCCACATTTTCCTTCCATTCTCTTTTATTTCTTTTCACATTCTTCCATTCTCCTCCCCGCCAGGTTCCCCTTCCCATTTGAACATTTTCTTCCTGCTTCCCAATATGTGTCATCCATTTTGGTCCTTATTTATGCTTTTGGTTTCTCACACAAGAGAAACAATGCAGTATTTAAACATATGTGTCTGATTTATTTTACTTAAATATATGGTCTCAAGGTGCATCCATTTACCTCAAGTTTATCTTTCTTTATGGCAGAGTAGTATTCCACTGTGTATGTGTGTGTGTGTGTGTGTATTATTTTTTTTTTATACCAAGAATTGAACTCAGGACGTTATGCCCCTGGCCCTTCCATTGTATATAAAAACCACATTTTCTTTATCCATTGATAGGCATCTGGATTGTTTCCAAGTTTTGGGTATTACAAATTGTGCTGCTGTTAACATAGGTATGCATATGTCACCATAGTATGATGCTTTTAACTCTTTTGGGAAGATACCAAGAAGGGAAATATTTGGATCAAATTGAATCTCAACTTCTAGTATTTTGAAGACTCTCCATACTGATTTCCATATTGGTTGTACAAATTATACTCCCACTAACATTGGAGGAGGGTTCTTTCTTCTTCATAGCCTCACCAGCATTTGTTATTGGTTGATTTATTTTTTTTTTGGTTGATGTTTTGATGATAGCTATTGATGAATAAATATTATGTCCTGAGTCCTTCATGGTTTTGAATTCTCACGTTTCAAAGCTTAAACTAAGGTATCTCAAAAGACATTTTCCTCAAACTACCATCTCTGCTAAGTGTTTGCAAAACTTATTTGGAAGCCTGGTGTGGATTACAATGAGGAAGTAAGTATTTCACTATTAGTCCTTTTTATTTTTTTTATCTTTTTGAGACAGAGTCTCCTAGGCATTTCAGGCTGGCCTTGAGCTCACTTTGTAGCCCAGGCTGCTCTAGAACTCGCAAAGACCCTCCTTGATGCCTTTATGCTAATCTCTTCTATGTTCTCACATAAGTTAAGATTTATCTTTTTACCTGGTTGTTTGGTTTGTTGAGGGTGGGATTATACTTACAAAGTATTGTTTTTCTTTGGGAAAGGACAAGAGTTTCTTTTTGTTCTTCTTATTTTTGTTTTTTGAGACAAGGTCCTGTTATGTAGTTCAGGCTGGCCTTCAACTGAGTATGTAGCCCACACTGGCCTTGAACTGGAGGTGATCCTCTTTCCTCAGCCACTTGAGTGCTTGGGGTTACAGGCGTGCATCACCACTCCTAGTTTGGAAAGGATAATGTTTTCTTTATCCTAGTAAATGTGTTTAGTATACAATACTCTAATTATTCACAACTCTTTTGCTTTGTGTCTTCGTGGCACATAATGGCTTTTCCAATATACAATATAGTAAACATTTAAATAATTTAAATAATTGATTAATTTGCAGAATATACCACTAGAAAAGAAAATAAATCTTTACAATATTACCCTTGTACAATTACAAAAAAGAAACATGAACTCAGGAAGCTGAGGCAGGAAGACTGCAAGTTCCAGATGACAAAGAGACCTTATCTCAAAACAAAACAAAACAAAATGGGTTTCTTTTTTTTTTTTTTTTTTGCGGTACTGGGGATCGAACTCAGGACCCTGCACTTGCCAGGCAAGCGCTTATTCCACTGAGCTATATCCCCATCCCCTACAAAACAAAATGAAACAAAAAAGAGAAACATATTTTATTGACGTGGAAAAGAATCACTGCATGAATATAAAAGAGGGGCTGAAATTTTTTAAAGGAACCTTTATGTATAGTTAAAAAATGATCCTTCTTTACTAATTTGACTTTTTAGTTTCAAGGTCAAGATGACAGGTCTATTTTAGAAACTTAGCTCTCAAGGCTAAGTAGGACCCATTTTCCTCACTGTGGCCCATTGCACCAGTGCCAGGAATGCCAGTGCCTTCCCTTTTTAGAAAATGCAGCTGCTGGTTTCTGAACTAGTCTAGACTCTCCAGACTTCAGTGACAACTGCTCAGGGTGGGGATGGGAGGCAGGTGTAGGGAAAGCTCTGTTCAAACTAGGGTAGAGGTAAACATATCAGTCGAGGGCACAGACTCTTCTAGGATTTATTCTGAGAAGTGGAAGGGATAGAAAAATAATCCATCGTGGTCTGCAAAGTTAAGGGAAACTTTGTAGTTCTGCTTGATGTGCCCAGCATGAATTAATTTTATACCATGCCATTGTTGTTTCATTCAAATTAAAAATATATACTGAGTCTCTCCTAAATACAAGTGACTACCTAGCCTCCAAGGGATAAAGTGCAAAGATGAATAATATACAGCTCCTGCTTCCAGTAGAATTTGCTACAGATTTCTTTGTTATTTTTCTCATAGTCTACAAGCCATGGTGCTTTCTGATCTATAATTTCTCAATCGCTCTCCATTTTCTATGGAAAAGAACAGAAATCTCTTTGTCTAGTTCCCAAGGCCCCTTGCAGTCCATTTCCAGACTATTTCCCCAGCCCCTTGTGCTTAAGCTGAAGTTGTTGGTGTGTGTGAATAGACCATGTCACCCTATTTTCTCTCATCCCCTCTCTCTCTCTTTTTTTTTTTGTCTTTTTGAGACAGGGTCTCACTGTTCAGTTCAGGCTGACCTTGAGCTCACTTTGTAGCCCAGGCTGGTCTCGAAATTGGAGTGATCCTCCTGCCTTAGTGTTCCAAGTGCTGGGATTACAGGCAGGCACCACTGTGCCTGGCTACCATATTCTCTTATATTGGGGCCAGGGCTTGAACTCCTACTTACCCTTTAACATTTCCTGTAGCATGTCCTGTGACTTCTCCCCTTTCGGTCCAGGTCATTTCCTCTGCAGTTCCTTATGCCTGTCACTATAATAGTTCTTAGTGATATAAAATTGAAATTATTTCTACCCAGCTTATTTTTTCCCATAGTGGGAAACTTCCTGAGAAAATGGAACTGTATCCTTTCATCTTTATATCTCCTAGGCATGCCATAGTTCTAGAATGCAGCAGGATTAGTAATGGTTTCGTGAGTGAACAAAGTGAATTAATTCATCATCATTTCCTTTTTTTGATATATCAACTGCTAAAATTTTAAATTTCAGTCTTCTTTTTCTCCAAAGTTACTCATCAATTCTCTTTTCAGAATGCTGTCTGAAGGGTATCTCAGTGGACTGGCCTACTGGAATGACATCCCTTGGAATTGTGCAACTTACAGTGAGCAGGTGACTGAAGAAAAGGAAGAGGAGAGAAGTTCTGTCGCTGCTCTTTCCTATTCCTCTGTGGAGGAAACACAAGTCAGAAGTCTTTATGTGAGCTGCAAGTCCTCTGGAAAATTTATTTCTCCAGTGCATTCCAAAGAGAGCCAACGGAGTATAAGCCAGAGAGTCACAGTGTTGCAGACAAACCCCAATCCTGTGTTTGAAAGACCGAACTTGGCTGCAGTTGAAATATACAGAGACCCTAGCAGAGAAACATATTTGGTTCCACCTTCCTGCAAAAGTATTTGCAAAAATTATAATGACTTGCAAATTGCAGGAGGCCAGGTGATGGCCATTAACTCAGTGACAACAGATTTTCCCTCTGAGAGCAGTTTTGAACATGGTCCTTTGCTGAAGTCATCTGAGATCCCTTTGTCCATGCAAGATTCCCTTTCCACTCCGTCCACTGACTTCCCCCAAAAGCCTATTCAGCGGCACTCATCCTACTGGAGAATCACCAGTATCAAAGAGAAAAGCAGCCTGCAAATGCAGAAGCCTATTTCAAATGCGGTGCTGAATGAGTACCTGGAGCAGAAGGTGGTGGAGTTATATAAGCAGTACATTATGGACAACATGTTTCACGACAGTTCTCCTACCCAGATCCTGGCATCTGAACTCATCATGACAAATGTGGACCAAATTAGTCTTCATGTGTCTAGAGAGAAGAACCTGGAGACCTCAAAAGCCAGGGATATAGTCATTGGCCGCCTGTTACAGTTAGTGTCCACTGAGATCAGCACTCCTAGTCTCCATATTTCTCAGTATAGCAATGTGAATCAGTAGAGACAATTCATGGATCTGTGATTCCATTCCCCTCAGTTACTCAAATCCAAAGCAACACTTTGTTCATTCATTCTGAGAATGTGCAGGAGGGGTTGTGAAAGGGAGTCATGACCTAGAGAAGCAAAGGTTGGTTGGAAGTCAGATGTAAGTGAAGGAGAAATCTCGTAGTATTTCCCATGATGAAGGACTATGGGAAAAGGAGACAAAAGGAATGACTTCAAAGAGAAATTTGTACAGCAATGAAGTACAAATAAAAATGGTCAAAAAAGAAAAGGGAATATAAAAATTGGTTTA
>PVLD010036904.1:0-10576 GCA_004027595.1 Dinomys branickii
TAATATTCTTTAATTTTTCTTTTCAAAAATATTTGTTAAAATTACAATTATGTCCATAAATAAAGGCTTTACAAACCAAAACAAAGTTTTATTTGTTCAGCTCTAATTGGAAAATGCCTGAAAATGCTATCTAATAGACCAACTAACTCTGTGCTGACTTTATGATGCAAGTTGCAAAAAATCTATCTCAAAAGGTTTTAGTCTACTGGGTGAGACAGATACGTAAATAATTTCAGTACAACCCAAAACTGCAGTGATACAGATGTGCAGTGAGTCCTACACATCTAAGTAGTCACTGGGTGTGTACAACATCTCAAGCACTTGTTGCCAGAAACTGCTTTTCCATTCCCCATCGCACCTATTCCAGATCTTGCCACCAGCCTATTGCTGCCCTCCTTGCTTCACTTCATGGAGAAGATAGATTTCTTGATATTCCCTCAACTTCCCAGGTGCACACCTACTCGTCTGTATCCGTGCTCCCTCCCCAGGTCCTTCTCTCAGAAAAGGATGCACAGTGTCTGTGCTAATCTGTTTGGGCTGTTGTTTCATTATGCTCATCTTGGGGATCCTGTATCACATTGTCCCTCATTTTCTGACCCTGTTCTGCTGGGCCTTTCCCCTTCCCCAATTTAGTTATGGTAATTTGTAAACCGAAATGTTTAAAAAAAAAAAAAAGTACAGTGACACAGCATTTAATCAGACCACCTAGACTGAATCATTTTTACCATTTTGCCTTTTGTTTATGTGCCTATTTTCTTTCTACCTATATAGACACATTTTTGTTTTTGTTGAACCATTTAAAGGTAAGCTGCAAATAAGATATTTCATCCCTAAATAGCTCAGCAAGAATCTCCTTAAAAGATGGGACTGCTTTCCACCTTGCCACAGTAGCATCATCACACTAAATCACACTAAGGAAAAATTACAGTAATTCTTCATTATGTTCTAATGTCCCGTATTCAAGTTCATCCCCTGGTGCCTGAATTACAGTTGATATTATTTGACTGATTTCATCAAGGTTTATCCATGATTATTGAGTTAAGGTTAGGCTAAATTGCTTGATTAAAATGTTACCTGCCAGATATCCATTGGAAAGATTTTCTTTACAAAAGTAAAAAGTAGCTGGGAATATAGCTCAGTGGCATGAGCGCTTGCCTGGCAAGTGCAAGGTGCAAGGTCCTAAGTTCAGTTCCCATCACCAAAAAAAAAAAAAACTTCCTTTAGGAGACTCTAGGAGGGTTGAACAAAAGTAAAAAGTAGTACAGCAAAAAATATTACACTCACCTACCTGTGGTGGCAAGTAAATTTCCCTTTGTAAATGAACCCTTCTGAAAATACGTTTAGTTAGAAACATAATTCATGAGCCCATGTGAAGTAGCTTATGAATGAAGGTGTAGTATAATGGGTAGAAAAAGGTGCATATCTATCGTCTAGTCAGTGCTTGTAAAGAGTCCTCAAGGAGTTGGAAATCATTTGTGTTCTTTAAGTCAGAAGTACTACTTCTGGCACACTTCCCATCTCCCTCTGCAATAAAAGACTAGCAGTGCTATTAGTCACAATGCAATGACCCTTCACAGTCTATTTGTATGGACCTATATAGTGTTAACCTGTACAATTCCATAATGTCATTTAATGCTGCAGTATTCTTGATGCTGTATCTGTTATGCCATTGGCAATGCTGTTTTGAATGACTCAAGGTTAAGTATATTTTACTGATAATTACAAAAAAATGAAGTCCTACCCCGATTATAAACTATTATTCATTTTTCTGGTTTAGATGTACCATCTGAACTTTTGTAGCGTAAACATTGAGCACATATTCCAACTAGGTCTTCCCTGGAACTCTCTTGCACTGTTGAGTACTGCATTCCTAGACTGTGATCTATTTCAGTGTTGGCCACACTTGGGAAGGAGAGAGGAGAGGCCCATGGGTGGAGCAGAGCGGTTTCATTTGTGCAAGGAACATCCATTATTCCAGTCACATGGCTTAAGCCCAAACTTGGAGATCACACTGTCATCGATTGGAAATGAGAGGACGTCATTAGAAGGACTGGTTGGCATTGTGAAAGTCTTGAAAGGCCTCGAGACAGGAATGGTCTAACACGATGTAGAAGCTGCAGAGGCAGGTAGTATGTCCTCTGGTGGCAGTGGCAGGAGGCAAGTAGAATACAAAACTGCCACTGCACTGTGACATCTTAGATCCTATGCTTAGGCTTCCACATACAACGTAATCCCGAGGGTCTGTAGTGGCCTTTGATAGTCTAGTATCCAGAAATTCGTCCAAAACGGGTCAGCACCATTCCGATACTCATGTCTTACACCATGTCATGAAAGAAATAGTTCTTCAGCCAATGAGAATGATTTCAGACCCAGGGTGATTTCATAGGCACAAGTTCCAGCACTTGTAAGGGCATTTGGTACATGCTAAGGATGATACAGAAGCTTGGAGAAAGCCTTAAAAGGGAGAAAAGAAATGTAGACAATTTCAGGAGAGGCACTGCTGACCTGACATCCAGGTTCCTTCCCATGGGATCAGATCTGGCCTTGCTTAGTCCCAGACACTGAAGGAAGCTTTAAAACATTTTGAGGAGGACACTTCAGAGCACAAGTGTCCCTGAAGCATGGAGACCTTAACAGCGTCCTCACCAAGTCTCAGCTACTTTCTGATCTCTCCTTGTCCTTAGCCGCTTCATCTGCCTGTTTTAAAGGACGGTGCCTCTTAGTTTTCTGTTACTAATTCTTTTCTACATTCATTTCCCAGTTGATTTTATCCACTTCTCTACACATAGGGTGTGTGTTAGTGTTATGGTTTCGACCAGGAATCACCCGCCCACCCCTAATGCATTCAGAGGTTGGGATTGGGGTGGTAACTGGATCATGGCGGCACAGCCGCTGAGTACGCTATTAGAAGCAGGTCCTGGTCGAAGAGGTGAGTAACCCCAGCTGAGATCTGACACAGCGCATCTCTCTCCGTCTCCCATTTCCCGGCTGCCATGGGGCGAGCAGCTTTCCTCTGCCAGGCCCTCCCCAAGGCCCTTTCTGCTTTGGAGTCAGCTTACTGGGGACTGTAACTGTGACCCAAAGTGAAACCTCGTAAGCTGTGCTCTCTGGTAGGCACTGTGTCTCGGCAAGGGGGAAAGTGACCGACACTGCTTTTCATTCCTGTGGCGAAACACCCAACAGCTTAAGAGAGAAAACATTTTATTTTGGCTTGGTTTCAGCCCATGCTTACTTGGTTCCATTGCTTCTAGGCCTGTAGTGAGGCAGCGACATCACAGCAGAAGAATTTGGCAGAGGAACATGGCACCCAGGAACCAGAGAGAGGTGAAAGAGCCAGAGAGGAAGGAGGTGGAGACCAGATATGCCAGGGTCACAGCGCCTGGCTCATCTGCCTTGATGAGGCCCTGTGTTTCAATCTCCATGGCCGCCCAGAAATGCCATCCAGTTACTCTCTCGTCAGTGAATTAACCCGCCGCTGGAGCTGGAGTCCATGACCCAATCACCTTTGAAAGGACACCTGTGAACACGAGACGTGGGTTTGGTTTTGTCCAGTTTGACAACCTTTGTACTCTAACTGGAATATTTAGTTCATTAACAGTATAATAATGTTGGCTTTTGTTTTGCTTGTTTTACACTACTAGAGGTTGAACTCAGAACCTTCACACTGAGCTACATTCCCAGCTCTTTTTGTTTTTTTATTTTGAGACAGAGTCTTGCTAAATTGCCCAGGCTGGGCTCGAATTTGAACCCCCTGCCTCAGTCTCCGAGTGCTTGGATTACTGGCTTGCTTCACCACATCCCACTAGTGTTCTTTATTATAAAAATGCCTTAGATTTTTGTTTTTTGAAAAATAATGAAGTAAAAATATAGATTCCTAAATTTATTTAAAGGAGAAGTGTGACATACATAGTTTTGTTTGTTTTTGAGACAGGGTCTCACCATGCAGTGCAGGTTGGCCTTGAACTACTATGTAGCCCAGGCAGGCCTCCAACTTGAGGCAATCCTCTTGCCTCAGCCTCCCAGGTGCTGGGACAACAGGTGTTGGCCATCATGCCATATGTAGTTTTCCAAATCAGTATTCATTTTTCTCAGTTTTTAAAAATTATTACCAGTACTTAAAGTCACATCTAGGCTTAGGATATAGTTCCGTGTGGTAGTGTCTGCCTAGCATGTGTGATGTCCTCAGTTCAACCCCCAGTACTGCAAAGTCAGTCAAATCTACACCTATTAGAGAATGTATTATATAGGTCCCAGAATCTTAAGTGATTCTTAAGACACTTTTTAAGACACTTTTTAGCTCCTGGTCTGCAGAGTCAATAATCATTCCCTTGTTCAGCACCTGTTTACATGATAGGTCCTGTGTTAGGTTCTATCACTCATTAACTGTATTTATAGCACATTTATAGTAAGTTCCAGGTTGTGCCTGGCCTATGTAAGGCTTAAAGTAACTACGTCCTCAAGAACCTCATGCACTCTTAGGTGCTGTCACATACATGGTGTCACTTAACCCTCAGACAATCTTGTGAAATATTGTTATCCCACAAAGAATACCTCCTAAAGCTACTGTGAGAATTAAATTAGATAATGACTCATAGCTGCTACCGAATTTAAGATTTCCACATCAGTACACCTGCCACGACCAGAATTTTGTTTGCTTTTAGCTGCTTCTTTGTCCCTCAGATAATTTAGAGGATGAACACCTGACCAGCGATTCTACTACCTTTATTTAAGATTCCAGTTTCTCTCACCTTGGCCTTTCACCATCTTTGTCCTCCTATTGAAATTCCAGCCTTCTCTCACCAACTGTGCTCCCACTTTTCACCCATCCCAAAGCATTTTTTTAAAGAGTGCCTTATCACAGGTGCATTGTGGATCGTGCTGTGGCGTGAATGTCTACTCCAAAATTCAGATGTTGCCAGTATGCTAGGTTAAGTGGGGCCGCTAGAGTGACCAGGTGTTTAGAGCACCACTCGTGAATGGCACTAGTGACCTTACAAAGGAGGGTCAGGATGCATGCAGTAGCTTGCCAGTTTCCTCAGTCACGGGAGAACACACCAGGAAGGATTTCACCAGACACCAGATGTCCACACCTTGATCTTGGACTTCCCAGAATCCAGAACTGTGAGAGAGAAAGTTCTTTATAAATTGTCAGCTATTTTTCTAATCACAGCACTAGATGGAGTAAGACAAATGGGGATGTAATTTGGGTGAACTCAGTAGAAAGCAAACTGTCATTCTTTATAAAAATTCCAAATCTGTGTACTTTTTTTAAAGTAGCAGTTCCACTTCTAGGAACTATTCCATAAATATATTCGAATATCCATCAACAAACATAAGTTATTTTATATGCCTAAATAGGTTACTGAGAAGATATACAAAAAAATTAAAAAGTGAAGATAGTTGTTTTATAAATAACCATACCAACATACTTAGTATGATTATTCTTATAAACATACAAATACATATACTTAGTGAGTTCATAATATTTTAAAAACTAGCCACCTTCAGATAATGCTAGAAAACCAATTCATTACCTTGAAAACTGGCTTAAAAGGAAAAATTAAAAGTTTATGTACACAAATAAAAAGCAGACTGAGAGAGAAATCAATGAAACCATACCTTTCATAATAGCATCTTAAAAAAATGAAATACTTAGGAATCAATCTAACAAAAGAAGTGAAAGATCTATACAGTGAAAATTACAGTACTCTGAAAAAAGAGATCAAAGAGGATTTCAGAAAATGGAAAGATATTCCTTGTTCATGGATAGCAAGAACCAACACTGTGAAATTGGCCATACTCCCAAAATTCTTGTACAGATTCAATGTAATCCCGATTAAAATTCCATTAGCATACCTCACAGATCTGGAGAAAACATTCCTAACATTCATCTGGAACCAGAAGAGGCCTAGAATAGCAAAAGCAATCCTGGGAAACAAAGGAAAGGCAGGAGGCATTACAATCCTGACTTAAAATTATACTGTAAAGCTACTGTGATAAAATTAGCATGGTACTGGCAAAAAAAACCCAGACCTGAAGATCAGTGGAACAGATTAGAACATGCAGACAAAACTACAAACACATTCAGCCACCTTATTTTTAACAAAGGGGCCAAACATGTTCACTGGACGAAAGATACCCTCTTTAACAAATAGTGCTGGAAAAACTGGCTTTCCACAGGCCAAAGACTAAAACTAGACCCATGTCTGTCACCATGCACTAAAGTCAAAATGGATCAAAGATCTGAATATTAAGACAGAAACACTAAATCTACTAGAAAAGAAAGTAGGTTAAGAATCTCAAAGACATAGGGGTAGGCAGAGTTCATAAACAAAAACCAAACTGCGTGGGAAATACTTCAAAGAATCAACAACTGGGATCTCATTGAAAAGTTTCTGCACATCAAAAGAGATCACCAACAGAATAAAAATAAAATGAATGAATTGGGAAAAAATTTTATCCAACTTCTCCTCAGATAAAGGACTCCTATCTAGAACATACAAAGAATTTTTAAAAATCAGGTCCCCAAAATTCCAAGACCCAGTCCAAAAATGGGCATCTGAGATGAACGCACACTTCTCAGATGAAGAAATATTAATGGCGAATAAATATATGAAAAGATGTTCAACATCATTAGTCATTCGAGAAATGCAAATTAAAACAACACTGAACTTCCATCTCACCCCAGAAAGAATGGCTATCATTAAGAAACCAACCAGTGACAAATGCTGGAGAGTCTGTGGGGAAAAAGGAACACTTCTCCACTGCTGGGGGGTGTGTCGATTGGTGAAACCACTGTGGAAATCAGTTTGGAGGTTCCTCACAAAACTAGGATTAGAAGTCCCACTTAACTCAGCCATTCCCCTTCTGGGTATTTTTCCAGAAGAATTAAAAATGTCATACCACAGCAATATATGTGCACTCAGGTGTATAGCAGTGCGATTTGTTATAGGTAAATCTTGGAAACAAACCAAATGTCCATCAACTAAGAAATGGATAAAAAAGATGTGGTATTTTTATACAGTAGAGTATTACTCAGCTATAAAAAAGATAAACTCGAGGCTTTTGCAGGTAAATGGACACAACTAGTTCCCTTCATTTTGTAAGTGAAATAAATTGGACCCACATATATAAACATCACATTTTCTTCTTGGTGTAAGAACATGAAAGAGTAAATAAAAGCCAAAAGGTACAATAGATAATAAGAAAGGGGAAGAAATTGCTTAAAAGAAAGAACAACTGGGATGAGGGGAAAAAAGAAAAGAAAGTACTAAGGCTATATATATACATATATGTGTGTGTGTGTGTGAAAAGAAAAGCAGCCAGGAAGGATTTCACCAGACACCAGATGTCCATGCCTTGATCTTGGACTTCATTAAGTCCAAGATCACATATATATTATATATATATATATATATATATATATATATATCAGTGGCATAACTGTACTGCTGGTGTCTGATGGTTTGTTGAGGGGAACAGTTAATGATTAAAAGGTTTTTTTTTTATTTTGACCAATTTTGCATGCTCATGTCTGGTAATCTGAACAACTTATGTAATGACAACAATTTGCAGTATAACAACCATTGGTGAATTCCTACAATCCTGTCTAGTGAAACTAATATTCTTTTAAATTATTATTTTCTTATTCTCTTTAAGGGTTTGATCAGTCTTCTATCCTTACATCTGATAATCTGAGCAACTTTGCTGAAGACGACAATATGTAATATAACAGCCACTGTTAATCCCTATCATTTGGTTTGCCTGTATCATTTTTAATGTCCTTGTGTTTTGTTTGTATTTTGCAATTGCTCTTTTTTTGAACTATTTTCTTTAAAATAAAAATATTAAAAAGTTTCTCTTGCAAGAGTTTTACCAATAGATGCAGGAAAGTGCCCTTTATTAAAAACATTCCATGTAACACAGTTATTAAATCATAGCAGTAGGGTGTCATCATTTTGCAGCCTCCACAAATAACAGATGAACTCCTTGAGCATCAGTGCCTGTTCACATTCCTAACTGAGACAAAAAAATATGCTTCCTCGTGGAATAATTTACTACTTTTAGTGATCTTGTCAAAGAGATTAAACCCGAGTCTAATTCTCCCTCTGCATCAACTGTCAGTTTGAAAATTACACAACTAATAATGTGCAGATTGCACATTAAAAATGAAATCTGCAAAATCTAGACAGAGAGTGCAGGTCACAGCATCCGGGTTCTTCAACAGCTGATTGTAAGGGCAAGAAAGGGATGGAGGGGGAACCTGTGCGCTAAAATCACTTGCAATGTACATCGGTTTTTTCAGTGAGCAGCGCTAAACTCCAGGTGCCTCGAGAGGACCCCTGGGTGCACGACTTCCTTGATTGCCACAAGAGAAGAAGTAGCAGTGACTTTGAGGAAGAGATTCCTGGGAGCCTGGCAAAGTTGCATTTCTTGACCAGAACGCAAGGATGTTTACCCTGTAATAGTTCATTCAGCAATCCATTGGTCTGTTTATTTTTAGTTTATAAATAAATGTTTATTTTTCTTCTTTGCTTTTTGAGACAGGGCCTCACTATGCAGTTCAGGCTGGCCTTGAGCTCACTGTGTAGCCCAGGCTGGACCCAAATTTACAGCAATCCTCCTGCCTCTGCCTCCCAAGTGCTGGGATCACAGGCATGCGCCACCATGCCCTGCTAAAAATTATTTTTTTAAGAAAAGAATGTGCATTGTAATGAGAGGAGCAAAAGGCGCTGAAGGGAGGCCCAGCCCTCCCAGAGCCATCTCTTAGGTATCTTACATACTTTGTCGTTTACCTCTTAAAGTAACCTTTAGGAATGAGGAAGAGGAAGCTTGTCATTCTGTAAACTAAGAGAAGTCAAATAATTCATATAAGTTCAAGATCACGTCACCCCTAAGCAGCAGAGCCACTGTACCGCATGGCCTCCCCTAGGACTAAGCGTCGTGTGAGCCCCACCTCTCATTTAGGCATTTCTCCTTGAAACACCTTCTTTTAGGCCAATGGCTGCAATTACTTGAATAACTTCAGGTCAAACATGGTTTAAGTACTCTGTAGTGCTTTTCTGGTTCATCACTTGGGTGATGAGCTTTAATGTGATTGCTTAGACAAAGCTCACCTCCAGGGAAAGAAATGAATTCACCTGTAAAAATCTTACCTTTCCATAAATGGATTTCAGCCCATTTCATGGTTTCCTTTAGATGCTAAGCTGGAGCGTATGACTGCTTGGCCCGTCCCCTTTGAAACTCCTTCACAGGGTTAAGCATTTTCTGCTGACTAGTTAGAGACACCAGCTCTGCCAAGATCCAAGCGTTTGTCCATTCCTTTCCTGCCTCGAGTGAAAAATAACTCATGACATTGCAAAACCCAGGGCTTACTAACAGCCTTTCATTTTTAATTAATGTTTGTAGTGCATAATGTTTACATTCCTTGTGAGAACTGGTACATGTATATAACACATCTTAGTTCCTTCTTTTCATCCTGTTTCCCTTCCCTACCTTCCTCCTCCCCCATCTCTTGATCTTCTTCCTTTTATTTTTGGTACGTGTTTGCGGAACGTAACGTTTGCGTTCCTTGCGTGGAATACCTATACATAACACCTCTGCGCTCCTTCATCCCCATCAGTCGTCACGCCCGTTCTCCACGTGCGCTCACACTGTGGCGATGTCAACCTCATGACTGTGAGTACTGTCCGGACACTCTCAGCTTCAAATTCCTGAAGCCTGAGTTAGAATTCATCTGTTCAAATATGTCAGATCGGACTTCCGGGAAGATGGCGACCGGGTAGGCAGCAGAGAGAGAACCTCCCAGAGGATTACCACCCAAACAATGAAATATAGCAATATGAAGACAGAAATGAGGACTTCCGGGAAGAA
Organism: Dinomys branickii; assembly: GCA_004027595.1. NCBI lineage: Eukaryota > Metazoa > Chordata > Mammalia > Rodentia > Dinomyidae > Dinomys > Dinomys branickii. Next base: position 9,874 of record PVLD010036904.1, read on the forward strand.
GACGACCAGCTGAGAGAGCGAGTGCGGAGGGAAGAACGGTTTCAGCTCCTGAACCTGACAGAGAACGCGCTACTGGGACAAACTGCGCCAAACCGGGCAGCGCTCCGGGATCCTGCTCAGAACCCCACCCCTGCAGCCAGCGCTGCACAAACTGGAGCAACAGCGACGGGCTGGTGGGATTTCTGAGTCGGGGAAAATCTCCATCCAGGGAAAAACATCTGAATGGCACTCCTATCTGCACGATCACAGGGTGAGTTAAGTGCGCGCTCTAACCGGTTTTTCCTGAATCGGGAAGAAGCTCAGCCCAGCGAGAGACATCAAAGCAGCTTCAAGGACTGCGGGATCTCCCGGGTGGGAAGACCTACTTAGGTGCCCCAACGGGTTTTGTGAGGGGGTAAGGAGCTCCACCCAGGGAGGAACACCTGAGTGGCCTATCTGCAAGAATCCTGGGGTGGCGAGCTGTTTATTCGCCCCGCCCAGGTCTTGGGGTAGGGAGTAGAAGCAGAAATCTCAGCAGACAGCTTAAGGGACATTCTCCGAAAGAGAAGGAATCATTGCAGCAGCCTCTGCAGCAGACCTTTGCCTGCTGAACTGCCTGGGGAATTTATAGCTCCAGAGTTTGAATCTGATACCCAAAAATGGGAAAACAGAGGAACAAAACGCAGTCTCAAAACTCAACCCCACCCAGAACAAGTTTTGAATG
>PVLD010036905.1:0-10627 GCA_004027595.1 Dinomys branickii
AATTGCTATATTCATCAGTGTAGCATGGTAAAATGTCAACAGCTTCCCATACACCAATAACAAACTGAGCAGAAGAGAAAGTAGAGAAACAATGCCTTCCAAAATAGCATTATGAAAAGTGGAATGCATAGCAAATAACCAATAAAGTGAAAGACCTCTATAATGAAAACTCTGAAAAAGGAGATTGAAGAGAGCATCAAGAAAATGGAAAGAAACCACATTTTTCTGAATAGGCAGAATTAATGTTGTCAAAATGGTCATATTTCCAAAACTTCTATGAAGATTTATCTCAATTGCAATCAAAGGACCACTAACACTCCTAAAAGAACTAGAAAAAGCAATCCCAAAATTCCTGTGGAAACAAAAGATACCTAGAGTAGGAAGAGCAATACTAGGCAACAAAAGTAGGGCAGGCGACATCACAATTGTGAACTTCAAGTTATATTCCAAACCTACAGTGATAAAAACAGCATGGTATTGGCAAAATAGAAAAAAAAGATTTGTGTATCAGTGAAACAGAACAGAGGACGCATTCACACTCTGGGCAAATATAAATACCTTATTTTTTACAAAGGAGCCAAATAATTTTGCTGAGGAAAAGATAACCACTTTAATGAAATGGTGCTGTGAAAAGTGACTTTCCACATTCTGAAGATTGAACCTACACCCATATATATCACCAAACATGAAACTAAAATCAAAATGGATTAAAAATCTAAATGTTAAAACAGAAACAATTTATCTACTTGAAGAAGACAAAACAGACAAAACTGTGGAAGATATATGCCTAGACAGACTTTCTGAATGGAACCCTGGGTGCACAACATATAATACCAAGAATCAACAAATGGGATCATATTAAATTAAAAAGTGTTTGCACTGCAAAGAAAAACACCAATAGAATAAAAAGATGACCTAAAAATGGGTAAAAATTTTTGTCAACTATTCCTAAAAGGACTAGTATCTAGAACATGTAAAGAACTAAAAATAAGTACACACACCAAATGTTAAGACTCAATCAAGAATGGTGGAATGTGTTGTGTGTAGATGGACCCCCAAAGCAATATGCAGTCATAGGTCAGGCTTTTCAGTGGTAATTTCATCTAGAGTATCTCATACGGGTATTGGTTCATGTTACAATGATAGGATTAGGTATACTAGGATTAAAGATGAGAGTACTACCCACCATAATGGTGGGTAGCCTGGATAAAATGTAAGGGATTGAAAGAGGCTTGTCACTTATAGTTTGGTGCCTCAGCACTTTTGTTTCCTGCCTGCTATAAACTATTTCTCCTCTGTGATACACCTCTACATTGCTATCCTTCCTTAGAGCCAGCTGATTATGAACCTTTACAAACTGTAAGCCAAAACAAAATTTTCTTCTATTAAACTTAGTTGTTGTATATTTTGTCTCAACAATTAGAAAAAAATCACTAAGACACATGGACACTGAAATGAATGAACACTTTTCAGATGAAGAGCAAATGGCCAATAAATACATGAAAAAATGTTCAGCATTACTGGCCATTTGAGAAATGCAAATTAAAACAATATTCAGATTCCATGCCACTCAGAAAGATTGCTATGGTCAAGAAATCAACCAGAAACTTTGCAGAAAAAGTACAAAAAGCCAAAACATACCTGCAAAATACTTTCAAAATCTCTGATAATTAGTGAAAAGCAAATCAAAACAATGTTAAGATTACAATTTACTTCAAAAGAGTGGCAGTCATCAAGAAATCAAAGAATAACAAATGCTGGTATGGCTGTGATAAAAACTGAATGTGCCTACATTTTTGGTGGGGATGTAAACTAATAAAAACACTATGGAAATCATGATGGAGATTTTTCAAACAGCTAAGAGTAGAAGTTGCATATGAGTCAGGAATCACTCTTCTAGGTATCTTACTCAAAGAGCTTAAAATATCATAACATAGTGATACATGTGTCTTAATGTTTATAGCAATATAATTCATAATAGCTAAATCTTGCAAGCAGCCTATATAGCAATTATCAGGTGATTGGATAAAGAAAACATGGTGTCTACATATGAAGGAATACTAACTACTCAGCTATAAATAAAGACACATTGAAGACATTTGCTAGAATATGAATGCATGTGGAAATATAATGTCGAGTGAAATAAACTAGGCACAAACTTAAATAACATATGATATCTCCTATTTGAGTAAGACAAAATACAAAGAGATTAATAAAGGGTGGATAGAAGAGAGGAGGGTGGATCTTTTGCAAAGGTGAAGCGGTCAAAAAGAGTATGGATGAAGGGTAAAGGGGAGAGGAAGGGGAAACAAATAGAATAACCATATCATGTAGGGGAACTTAATAACACCAAGGAGTATAATCATTATATGCTATAAGCATGAGCTGAGATTAATATATGCACCAATGAAACTGAGGAAAGGGGAACTAAAGGTGGAGAAAAGGGGAAGGGGTTTAAAAATAGAAACAAGTTGCATTAGGCACATATACCTACTCTCCAAGATGAGTGTAAATTGTGTGTACTTGAAACATGTACTAATATAAAACAATTTTAAAATGATGAAGAAAAAATCAACCAATGACAAATGCTACAGAGGCTGCATGGAAAACAAGGAGCCCTTCTGCCCTGGAAATGTGAACTGTACAACTTCTATGGAAATCAGCATAAAGATTCTTCAAAATATCAGAAGTAGAAATTCCATTTGACCCAAATATTACCTTTCTATGTATCTTCCCAAAAGAGTTAAAGGCATTACACTGCAGTACTATATGCATAACCATGTTTACAGCAGTACAATTCATGAGAGCTAAAACTTGGAAGTAGCCTATATGTTCATTAACAGATAAATGGGTAACATAATGCTGTGTTTGCACACAGTGGAGTACTGCTATGTCATAAAGAAAGGTAAACTTGAGCCCACTTTAGAAAATGGATCCAACTTGGAACCATAATATATTGAAGTCAATCAGACACAGAAGATTAAATATTGTATGTTTTATTTTACATAAGAAACAATATATGAAGTACAAAATAAAAGGCAGGAAATAGAAACAAAACAGACAATAATTTTAATCCAGCATGAAATATATATCTAAGAGTAACAGGGCATAGTTTAATTATCCTATGTGTTTTATACGTTTTTGGCCTTTTAATCTGCATTCACCATAAGGACTTACGTATGAAAAAAAATTTAGAAGTACTGGAAAACAATGAGGTTTCTCAGGAAAAAAATACAGTTCCTAGAGAGAAGGGATCTATATTTACTGACACCATGTCCACTTTAGGACAATGTAAATCTTGGCAAGAGACACAAATGTAAAACAAGAAATAACAGCTGGAGCAAACAGCTACGTCCAAAATAGGAAGACAAAAATTGGAGTTCAGGCATAGTATCTCATGGATACTTGAGGACCCAGAACAATAAACAAACAAACACCTGGAGGAACATGTGCCTAACACTGCATATACATTACACTTTAAATAACTTTCCAAATTTCATTTCATTTATTTTATTTTTTAAAAAATTTTTATTTTAAAAGTAAAAGAAAAAAACCACTAACAAACATACACACAGTAGCACAAGAACAGTACAAAAACTGAACTACAGGTGGCAGGGGATCGACAATGGTTGTTGTATTACACGTTGGTAGCTTCAAAGTGTATATTCAGGACAATACAAATAGACATACAAGATTGATTGAACAACTAATCACTGATTGTTTCACACATCAGTATGAAAAGAGACAACAGTGCAACCATATCAGCCATCCCGCACATACATACATACCTACTCAGCTATCCTCCTCTTCCTCCTCTCCTTCCCTTCATCCCGATTGCTCTCTACCCTTGAGCAGTCTCCCTTCATACCTCCCAATCTATATTCTCACCTCCAGTTTCCTACACTAGTGATACTATACGCTGTTTGCACATGTACAACTGGTTTACCTCACTTATGAGTAGGGACTCTAATTGTGACCATTTGCCTATAAAAGCCCCTAGATTGTCTTTCCTTACAGCTGAATAATATTCCATTGTGTAAAAATGCCACAGTTTTTTAATCCAGTCCTATGTGGTTGGACATTTGGGTTGTTTCCGTGATTTAGCTATTACAAATTGTGCTGCTATAAACATGAGTGCACACATATCACAGTGATATGCTGTTTTCCGATCTTCTGGGAAAATACCCAGAAGGGGGATAGCTGGGTTGAGTGGGACCTCTAGACTTAGATTGCTGAGGAATCTCCAAACCGATCTCCACAGTGGTTTCACCAGTCTGCATTGCCACCAGCAGTGCAGCAGAGTTCCTATTTTCTCCACAGCATCACCACCATTTATTATGGGATGATTTTTTGATGCTGGCCAATGTTACTGGGGTGAGATGAAATTATAACATTGTTTTATTTGCATTTCTCGAATGACTAAAGATGTAGAACATTTTTCATATATTTATTTGCCGTTTGTATTTCTTTATCTGAGAAGTGTGTATTCATCTCAGATGCTCATATCTGGATTGGGTCTTTGCATTTGGACAGGTTTGTGTTTTTTAATTCTTTGTATGTTCTAGATAGAAGGCCTTTGTCTGAGAGACAGTCAGTTAGCGTTTTTTTTCACACTCTGTAGGTTTTCTTTTTACTCTGCTGGCGATTTCTTTATATGTGCAAAAACTTTTCAGTAAGATGAGGTCCCAGTTATTGATTATTTGAAGTGTTTCCCTTGCAGTTTGATTTTTGTTCATGAATTCTCTGCCTACTCCTATGTCGTCAAGGTTTTTAGCTACCTTCTCTTCCAATAGATTCTGTGTTTCTGTTTTAATATTGAGACCTGTGATCCATTTTGACTTGAGTTTGGTGCATGGTGATAGACTTGGGTCTTTTTTCAGTCTTCAGCAAGTGGCAAGCTAATTTTTCCAACACAATTTATTGAAGAGGCTATCTTTCTTCCAGTGGGCTTGTTTGGCACTTTTGTCAAATATTAGGGGGCTGAGTGTTTTTGCGGTTGTGGCTGTATCTTCCAGTCTGTTCTGTTGATCCTCAGGTCTATTTTTGAGCCAGTACGAGGTTGATTTCATTACAGTAGCTTTGTAGTATGATTTCAGGTCAGGGATTGTGATTTCATCTGACTTGACCTTCTGGCCCAGAATTTCTCTTGCTATTCTGGGTCACTTCTGGTTCCAGGTGAACTTAAGGCATGTTTTCTCTAGATCTGTGAGGCACGTTGATGGTAGTTTAATGGGAATTGCATTGAATCTGTACAGCAATTTTGGTAGTATGGCCATTTTCACAATGTTTCTTCCTAACCATGAGCAGGGAATGTTTTTCCATTTATTGAAATACTCTTCGATCTCTTCTTTCAGAATACTGTAGTTTTCATTGAATAGATCTTTTACCTCTTTTGTTAGATTGATTTCTAAATATTTCATTTTCTTGGATGCTACTGTAAAAGATATGGTTTCCTTAATTTCTCTCTCAGTCTGTTTGTTGTTTGTGTATAGGAATGCTATTGATTTCTGGGTGTTGACTTTGTATCCAGCTACTCTGCTGAATATGTCAATTAATTGAAGGTGTCTTGTGGAGTTTTTGGGGTCTTCCATGTAAAGTTGCATGTCATCTGCAAATAGCGATAGTTTTACTTCTTCCTTTCCTATCCATATGCCTTTTATTTCTCTCTCTTCTCTAATTGCTCTGGCTAATGCTTCTAGAATTATGTTGAATGATAGTGGTGACAGTGGACATCCTTGTCTTGTTCCTGTCTTTAAAATGAAAGTTTTCAGTTTTTGTGCATTTAGTATGATGTTGGCTATTGGTTTGTCATAGATGGCTTTGAATAAATTGTGCTAGAGGCCATCTATTTCTATTTTTTCCAGGGTTTTTAACATGAATGCATGTTGGACTTTATCCAAAGTTTTTGTTGCATGCTTTGAGATAATCATGTGGTTTTTGTCTTTGGCTCTATTGATATGGTGTATTACATTAATTGATTTGCGAATATTGAACCATCCCTGCATACCTGGAATAAATCCAACCTGGTTATAGTGTATAATTTTCCTTATGATTCACTGCATTCTATTTGGTAGTATTTTATTGAGTATCTTTGCATGTATGTTCATTAGGGAGTTTGGCCTATAGTTCTCTTTCTTGGTTGGGTCCTTCTCTGGTTTTGGTATTAGTATGATACTTGCCTCCAGAAATGAGTTAGGGAGAATTGTTTCCTTTTCAATCTCGTTGAAGAGTTTGAGGAGTGTTGACATTAAATCTTCACTGAATGTTTTATGAAATTCTGTTGTGAATCTATCAGGGCCTGGGCTTTAATTTGTTGGTAAGTTTTTCATGACATTTTAAATCTCTTTAATTGATATTGGGTTGTTCAGGATTTTTATATCTTCTGGGTTCAACTTTGCTTATTCGTATATTTCTAGGAATCTTTCGTTTTCTTCTGGGTTTTCTGTCCTATTGGAGTAAAGATTCTCAAACTATGTGTTACTGATCTTTTGAATTTCTGTATGATCTGTAGTGATTTCATCCTTTTCATTCCTTATTGCATGAATTTGAGTTCTTTCCTTTATGCTTTTTAAAAGATTGTCTAGAGATTTATCAATTTTATTTACTCTTTCACAAAACAACTGTTTGATTCACTTATGTTTTGTAGAATTTTCTTCGTCTCAATTGCATTAATTTCTGCCCTAAGCTTTATCATCTCCATTCTTTGGGCTTTGGGCTTGACATGTTCTTCTTTTTCAAAAAGTTTGAGGTGCAACATTAGGCTATTTATTTGTTCTCTTTCTGTTTTCTTTATGTGTGAGTTCATTGCTATAAATTTCCCTCTGAGGACTGCTTTCATTGCATCCCACAGACTCATATAAGTTGTATTTGTATTTTCATTAGTTTGCAGGTATTTTCCAGTCTCTTTAACTTCCTCTGTGACCCACTGGTTATTCAGGAGGTCATTGTCTAATTTCCAAGTACTTATAAAGCTTTTGGAATTCCCTTTGTCATTAATTTCCAATTTCATTGCACTGTGGTCAGATAATATGCATGGCATAATTTCAGTCCTTTTGCATTTAAGTAGGTATGCTTTTGGGCTAGAATGTGGTCTATTTTAGACAAAGTCCCATGTGCAACTGAGAAAAATGTGTATTCTGGTGTTGTGGGGTGAAACACTCTGTAAACATCTACTAAGTCCATTTGTTCACACATTTGGTTCAGGTATGTTATATCTTTGCTGAGTTTTAGTCCAGTTGACCTGTCTCTTTGTGTCAAAGGGGTATTTAGGTCCCCTATTACAATAGTGTTATTGTTTATTTTGTTATTTATATCCGTTAAGGTTTGCCTTACATAGTTCGGTGCTCCAGTATTTGGTGCACATATTTTTAGGATTGTTAACTCTTCCTCTTGCAGTTTTCCCCTAATGTATAGTGGCCTTCTTTATGTCTTTTGATTGTTATCAGTTTGAAGTTTACGTTGCCTGCAAACATAGCAGCTACCCCTGCTTTTTTTCTGGGATCCTGTTGAATTGAGGATTGTTTTCCAACCTTTGACTTTCAGTCCAAGGATTTACTTTTGAGTAAGGTGTGTTTCCTGTATACAGCATATTGTGGAATTCTGTCTCTTAATCCACTCTGCCAGTCTGTTTCTTTTGACTGGTGAATTGAGGCCATTTACATTGATGGCTATAACTGTTATACGTTGGAGTATTCTTGTCATGCTGTTTACTTGATTTTGTTTTCCTACTTTTGCTGTTTAATTTCTCGTTCTTCTTAAGGGTTCCTTTCTATTGTTGTTTTTGGGATTTTTGTCACCTTTTTCTCTGTCTAGAATATCTTTCAGTACTTTTGATAATGTTGGTTTGGCACTCATGAATTTCGTCATTTGGTCTTTGTTGTGGAAATATTTTATTTCTCCATTGAATTTGAAGGATAGTTTTGCAGGATACATCAGTCTGAGTTGGAAGCTGTTTTGTCTGAGAATCTATAATATCTCACTCCAAGCTCTTCTTGATTTCATATTTTCTGTTGAGAAATCTGCTGTGATTCTGATGGGCTTTCTTTATAACTGATCTGTTTCTTTTCTCTAGTAGCTTTTACTATAGTGTTCTTTTACTGAATATTTGGGATCTTGACTATTATATGTCTGAGGGGTAGTTTTATTTGGGTTGTGGCTCATTGGAGTTGTATATGCCTTATTTACTGCACATCAGTACATTTTAGCATGCTTGGGAAATTTTCTGCTATTATTTCTCCAAATATTCTTTTATGTCATTTGTGTTGTCTCCTTCTATATCAATGATTCTTATTATTCACACATTATTTCTCTTTGCTTCATCTTGCAGCTGTTGGAATGATTTCTCCTGGTTCCTTGATGACTTTAAGAGATCCTTCCTTTCACAATCGTTAACTGTCATGCTGTCTTCAAGATCCGAAATTCCATCTTCACATTCATTCTAGCAGTTTGCCAGCTTTCTGTGGCAGTTTTCATTTCCTTGAAATCTGTTTGAGACTGTTTCATGTGTTCTAATTCATTCCTGAATTGCTCTTGTAACATTTCCATTTGTTGCCTTTGATCTTCTAATCTCTAATCTGTTTCTTCTCTGTATGTGCGAAGCATTTCTTCCATTATTATTTTCATTTCATTTTTTGCCTGAGAGATTATTTCAGATTTAATCTCTTCTATGGCTTGATGGAGTTGTTTCTTTGCTTCCAATATGATCATTTCAGAAATTTCAGGTATGTGGTTTCCTAGTTCTCCTATGTCATTGTGTCATCTACTTGTTCTGGGTGGAGTTGTGTTGTGAGACTGCCTTTTGCCCCTTCGTTTTGTCATTTTGAATGTCAGATGACTGGTGCTGAACTCCTGACTACCCAGGCAGCTCACTAAGAACTCTGGGGACCCTAGTTTACCTGGATGTTAAACCCAGGGTGGTAGCAAACTGTGGAACCCTGGGCCCAGACACCCCAGGCAAATGCTGGGTGCTCAGATCAGACCACATGTGCTATAGTGGGAGAGTGCTGGGCTTCGGTACCCCAGTTTCCAGTGTGTGGACAGGACGAGTGTGGGTCTCAACTTTTAAGTCTATGGTGGTTAGGCAGTGGCTTCTGTTTTGGGTTCCTCAGGTAGCTAGTCAGGTGGGTATCAGGGCTCTCCTCCCAACCCCAAGGACCCCAGAATCTGAGGCTGATTCCACTGTGCAGGTGTCAACCACCAGCAGGGGTAGGCACTCCCAGTTGGATTTCTTTCCTAACTCTAAGGTGTTGAGCTTACCAGAGGAGAATGGTTGCGCTGCTCATGTGGTGTTGCAGGTCACTGGAGAAAGGTCTTAGTTGAAGAGCCGGGAGGCAGGCAGTGAAACGCCCGCCACCCAGGTGTCTGAGTGAGTCCACCTTTGTCTCTGGTTAAAGGTCCCAGTCGCACAGTTGGGGCACAGGCAGGAAACGCCGCGCCACCTAGGTGTCTGCATGAGTCCACTTTTGTCTCTGGTTCAGATGAGAAGTGTGTCACTGCTCATGTGTCCTTGCAGGTCAGCCTCTGTTGCTTCAGAAAGGTCTGAGTCACCCTCCTGGCACGGACCATGAAACGCAATGCTGCTTAGATGTTGGCGTTGGTGGGCCTTTGTCACTGGAGTAAGGTCCGAGTCCGATGCCGGTGGGCCTCTGTCACTGGAGTAAGGTCCGAATTGCACAACTGGGACTAGGCAGAAACGCCCCACCTCTCAGATTCCGGCGCCGGTGGGCCTTTGTCCCTGGAATGAGGTGCCAGTCCAACACCTGGGATCAGGCAGAAATGCCCCGCTGATCGGATTCCCTCCAATTTTAAAAATGTACATTCTCATGATGAGATATGAGATTGAAAAGAAGTTGGTAGGAGCCTAAAATGGAAGGCAGAGTCCTCAGCTGTCTAACAGTGCTAGAAGCCAAAAACAAATTTTAGGTTATGCTATGGCAAAGGACTCCGATAATCAACAAATAAATATTCTGAAGAATGACATTTTGGAAATAAAAGCAAGCCGGAAATACAAGTATATTAACTGACATAAAGATTGAAACTCAGCCTTTAGTGGTTCAAAATGAGTTGTGAGTACTATGTGTGCCTGCAGAAAATAAATTAAAGACTCTCTAGAGGAAAGTAACATCATTTTCAACCCTTATGCTTTTTCACATACAATGTTTGATATTAAAATAATGTTAGAAATAACAGGAAATAAAAACAAATGACAGAAAAACAATGATAAAATAGACATTAGAAATAGACCAGTTGGTCATTCAGATACTGGTGTTATTAAGCAAGAACTTTAAAATAATAGATTAAAATCCCTTAGAAAAAGAAATGATTAAATATTTCAAGAAATAGGTGGGGATTTATGTGATGAATGTAATGGAAAAGTTAGGAGTAAAAATCAACCAAATTTAATCAATTTAACAGCAGACTAGACAAAGCAGGAGATAGTTTTAATGACTATAAACTTTGAAAAAAAAGAGAGATATTGATTTTTAAAAATATGATTGAGGAATCTAAAAGATAAATATGACATAGGATGAAAATATTTAGTATTTGGATTATCAGAAGTAGAAATTAGAGAAAATGGGTGAAAAGAAATATTTGTATATAGGTAGTGTCTAATGGTTTTCTATAACTT
>PVLD010036906.1:0-10627 GCA_004027595.1 Dinomys branickii
TTTTGGAGGAGCTCGTCATGCTGGCTTTTCTTGTGAACTTGGCTGTTTTCATCCTCTGAGGAGCTTGGGACCTGAGGAGCTTGAGAATGGCTTTGGTTCATTTTGGGAGAGCTCTGGTCCTCGTTTTGAGCATCACTTCCTGGCTCCAGAGGGGAAGATGGTACACTGCCAGTCTCCTGGAGAAGCTTGCCACACTGGCTTCCCTGATGGGAACTTGGCCATCTTGATCATCGGAGGAGCTCAGGACCTCACTGTTGCTGACGATGGCTGAGGTGCCTTCCAGGGCAGCCCTGGTTCTTCTCAGAATTGCTTCCTGGCTCCAGTGCAGATCCCTCAGCCGGCTAGCACGCTCCTTCATCCTACTGGCTCAGACTTTCTAAATTCCACCACTGACCTTTGGGCCTTCCCAGTGTAGATCCGTGAAACAGGCCTGAATGAGATATTGTTATGGGCTCTAGAACTCCAGTTGGACTCATGGGAGGCACTGTTATGAGCTCTCGGTCTTTAGCTGGACTCATGTAGGATATTTCTGCGGGATTTGGCCCTCAGCTAGTTTCCTTGGTCTTAGCGTGTGGATAGATTCCCTGCACTCTTTTGTATGTCATTCTTTGGGTGACTATTATAAATAATCTTATAAAATATGTGTCCTTTATGATATTGTTACCCTTGCAAAAATAAGCCCCAAACCAACACACTCAGCAAGTATTTGTTGTGGGCCTCTGTATGTACATAATTCTATACTACTGTGGCAGAGCCAGGGAGGATCCAAAGGATGTGTGAAGGCTGACCTCTGTCTTTATGCACTGAGTCACACCCAGGGGAGATAGATGCCAAGAAGACAGCATGTTCCACTGGCCAACTGTGTGCAGCAGTATAATTTACAGGTCAAAAGCATGGTTCTGGGAGCCATGCTACTTGGATTCCACCCACTTTGGGCCACTTACTGTGTGACCCTTGATGAGTTTAATTTATCTGTGCTCTAGTTTCCTCTTCTATCAAATGGAGAGGATGGTGCTACTGACCTTATTACATAATTGTGAAATAAAATTCCTTAATAGAGATAAAACATTTAGAATAATTTCTGAAGCATATTATATGCTGGTATTTGAGTTATTTCTACCATCTTTGAACATTTATGTTCCTAGGGATCCTTTTTTGGCTCTCTGCTCTTCTCCATCTATTGAGTTTCCCTAAGACATCACTTCAGCTGCCACCTATAGTTCTGTCAGCATTGAGAGCAGTAGGAACTCTATGATCTCAGAAGCCCCAAATACCAATAATACTGGCATACTGTCTAGTCTACTTATCATTCCTATAATTTCCTAAAACATTGAATTGCATAGTCACTCCCAGAAAATTCCCATATCAAGGAGTGAGCCAGCTTTGGTGAGCTAGACCAATATACATGTGAGTCTTCTCCTTGGTCCTTTTCCGTAGTAGTTTTTGACATTTTGAGAACATATATCCCTTAAACAATCTACTTGATATATTAACAGCCACCCTCAGGAATGGATACATATAGCCACTAATCATATACAATTTCACAAGTTTCTCAAAACTCCTGAGGGCCAAAGACACTGATGAGGCCTTGAAGTCTGACCACAGGGTACAAACCTCCATTAGATCCATGATTTTTGTATGATGCTTATGATTAAGTGATGAGGTCTGGAAGTGAAGGCAGAATCAAAGATATTAAGATTCTCTGTCCAGAAGGCTTCAGTCCAAGTTGGGCTGATCCAACCACTCTTGGATTCTCTCTTGGGCTCCCACTTTGCCTTTTAAAGAACACAAATGTGCGTGGAGGGTGAGTCCAACCATGTGTTTTTAAAAACATACCCAATACGTCCTACAGCTAAATTGATACCACCTATTTGTGGATATCTCAGTGGATCCCAACTAAATATTCCTTTAAATACGGAACATTGTTTTACTATTGCACATAGTTTACCTATGTCTTTCAAACTGCAGATTAAAGGAATCAAGGAGATATAGTTTTTAGAATAATGGCTGTCATATAGTAAGTGTTGTATTGCTCAACTCTTGTACCCAGGAAGTGTGTTCAGAGTGTGTTTCCAAATATCAGGTAATAGGAGTAAAGAGAGGAGGGGCTGGGTGAAGAAATTAAAATGAGGAGCAGAGAAGAAGACAAAAGAAGGAGGAAGAGGAGAACAAGAGGAAAAAGGAGAAGAGGCAAAGGAAGAGGAAACAAAAGAAAGAAAAAGTAGAGAAGGAAAATAACTTCTATTGATTGAGGCACTAGAAAGTGCCAGACATTATAAATACTTTATGTCTCATTTAATTCTCACAAAAGTCTTCAAATATAAGAGGTATTATTATTCCCATTTTATGGGTGACTCACAGCATTAGAAATTTGTTATGTGCTCCAGATCCCACAGCTGTGGATGCTGGTGTTAAGATTTACTCATATCGGGACAGGTACATGTTTTTTAATTATATGTATGTTCTAGATAGAAGACCTTTTTCTGAGGGACAGCCAGCTAGGATTTTTTCCCAATTTGTGGGTTTTCTTTTTACTTTGCTGGTGATTTCTTTAGATGTGCAAAAACTTTTCAGTAGGATGAGGTCCCAGTTATTGATACTTTGAATTGTTTCCCTTGCAGTTTCGTTTTTGTTCATGAACTCTCTGCCTACTCCTATGTCTTCAAGATTTTTACCTACTATCTCTTCTGTTTTAATGTTGAGATCTGTGATCCATTTTGACTTGAGTTTGGTGCATGGTGATAGACTTGGGTCTATATTCAGTTTTCGGCAAGAGGCAAGCCAGTTTTTCCAGCACCATTTATTAAACGGGCTGTCTTTTTTCCAGTGAGCTTGTTTGGCTCCTTTGTCAAATATTAGGTGGCTGAGTGTTTTTCGTTGTGGCTGCATCTTCCAGTCTGTTCCACTGATCCTTGGCTCTGTTTTCGAGTCAGTGCCAGGTTGATTTTATTACAGTAGCTTTGTAGTATAATTTCAGGTCAGGGATTGTGATTCCACCTGACTTGTCCTTGTTGCCCAGGATTGCTTTTGCTATTCTGGGTCTCTTCTGGTTCCAGATGAATTTGAGGAATGTTTTCTCTCTATCTGTGAGGTATGCTAATGGTAGTTTAATGGAATTGCATTGAATCTGTGCAACAATTTTGGTAGTATGGACATTTTCACAATGTTGGTTCTTCCTAACTATTAGCAGGGGATGTTTTTCCATTTATGAAAATCCTCTTCGATCTCTTTTTTCAGAGTACTGTAGTTTTCATTGAATAGATCTTTTACATTCTTTGTTAGATTGATTCCTAAATATTGCAATTTCTTGGATGCTATTGTAAAAGGTATGCTTTCCTCAATTTCTCTCTCAGTCTGTTTGTTGTTCGTGTACAGGAATGCTATTGATTTTTGGGTGTTGACTTTGTATCCAGCTACACTGCTGAATTTGTCAATTAATTCCAGGAGTTTTCTTGTGCAGTTTTTGGGGTCCTCCATGTAAAGTATCGTGTCATCTGCAAATAGTGATAGTTTATCTTCTTCCTTTCCTATCTTTATTCCTTTTATTTCTCTCTCTTGTTTAATTGCTCTGGCTAATGCTTCCAGAACTATGTTGAATAGGAGTGGTGACAGTGGACATCCTTGTCTTGTTCCTGACTTTAAAGTGAAAGATTTCAGTTTTTGTCCATTTAGTATGATGTTGGCTGTTGGTTTGTCATAGATGGCTTTGATCGGATTGAGGTAGAGGCCATCTATTCCTATTTTTTCTAGGGTTTTTAACACGAATGCATGTTGGACTTTATTGAAAGCTTTTGCCGCATCTATTGAGATGATCATGTGGTTTTTGTCTTTGCTGTATTGATATGATGTATTACAGTAATTGATTTGCAAATGTTGAACCATCCCTGCATTCCTGGAGTAAATCCAAAATGGTCATGATGTATAATTTTCCTTATGATTCGCTGCATTCTATTTGCTAGTATTTTGTTGAGTATCTTTGCATCTATGTTCATTAGAGAGATTGCCCTACAATTCTCTTTCTTGGTTGGGTCCTTCTCTGGTTTTGGTATCATTATAATACTTGCCTCCAGAAGTGAGTTAGGGAGAGTTGCTTCCTTTTCAATTACATTGAAGAGTTTGAGGAGTGTTGGCATTAAATCTTTGCCAAATGTTTTGTAGAATTCTGCTGTGAATCCATCAGGGCCTGGGCTTTTCTTTTTTGGTAAGTTTTTAATGACATTTTCAATCTCATTAATTGATATTGAGTTGTTCAGGATTTTTGAATCTTTCTGATTCAATTTTGGTAATTCGTACCTTTCTAGGAATCTGTCCATTTCTTCTGAATTTTCTATCCTATGGGAGTAAAGATTTTCAAAGTAAGTGTTAATGATCGTTTGAATTTCTGTGGGATCTGTAGTGATTTCATCCTTGCACACTTCTCAGATAAAGAAATACAAATGGCAAATAAATATATGAGAAAATCTACATCTTTAGTCATTCGAGAAATGCAAATAAAAACAACATTGAGATTTCATCTCACCCCAGTAAGATTGGCCAGTATTAAGAAATCATCCAATAACAAATGCTGGTGAGGCTGTGGAGAAATAGGCACTCTACAGCACTGCTGGTGGGATTGCATACTGGTGAAACCACTGTGGAGAGCAGTTTGGAGATTTCTCAGCAAACTAGGTCTAGAGGTTCCATTCAAACCAGCTATTCCCCTTCTGGGTATTTTTCCAGAAGATCTGAAAACATCATATCACCATGGTATATGTGCACCCATGTTCATAGCAGCACAATTTGTAATAGCTAAAATGTGGAAGCAACCCAAGTGTCCATCCACAGAAGACTGGATTAAAAAATTGTGGCATTTTTGTATAATGGAATATTACTCAGCTATAAAGAGGGACAGATTTGGGGCCTTTGTAAGCAAATGGTCACAATTAGACACCATACTCATAAGTGAAATAAATCAGAGGTACATATGCAAGCAACGTATTGTGTCACTGGTGTAAGAACCTGAGGGTGGGAATATAAACTAAGAGACATGAAGGAAATCTGTTGAAAAGTAAAGAACAGATGGGATGAGGGAAAGGAGAAAAGGAAGAAAGAGGCAAATAAGTATGTATGTATATATGTACATATGTGCAGGATGGCTAACATGGTTCTACTATTGTCTTATGTCACTTAATGGTAAGGAATAGTTGATGACTGGTTGTTTGATCAATCATGTATGTCTATATGTGTTTTCCTGAGCATACACTTTGAAGTTATCAATATGTAAGCAACAACTATTGTTGGTTTCCTGTTGCTTTGTCTATAATTCAATTTTGATTATACCGTTATTATGCTACTTTGTGTCTCTTTGTTAATGCTTTCCTCTTCTCTGTTTATGTTATTCTTTTTCTTTTATACTTAAAAAAAAGATTTATTCATATCTGCTTGACTTTAAATCTAACTTCAAATCCACTGACCATCATATAAAGTCTGGTCTGAGAAATTTGATCTAGAATTATTGGAGGAAAAATATTTTGCTTCAGTAGGAATATGTATGCCACCAGCTTAGTTATATGGTGAATTAATACAACTGATCATATTTCCTTCATTCACTACTAAGAAGCTGAGCACCAAATGTGAAGGTGAACAATGGCATTTATATTCACCTTTGTGGTTGGAAAATGTTCAAGCAAAAATATTTGATGGACTTTCATTCTTTGGATTTGATTATCAATTTCTATTTCTATCTTCTTCATTATTATTATTTCAGTATAATTATTTTTGCTATGACTCATTTAAAATCTTAGTGGCCAAAAAGCAGGGTAAAAACCATGTACATATATACATAAAATGAAATTAACATGTTCTCTCATTTGTTAGAAAGTTGTTCTGAAAATCTCCTGTTGCCTCTCACTCATTTTCAAACCCTTTCTATAATACAATGTCTACCCACCCTCAGTTTGATTCTCAATCTCAGGATTGATAACAGGTTGCCCTCCTGTCTAGTTTATTTAACAAGCATTTACATAAGCTTATCATGTATCAGGTGTTGAATATTTTGCAAGAATTCCCACTGAATTATCTTTGCAACCCTATGAGAGAAGTTTCAGTTATTGTCCCTCCTTTTACAGATGGAAAGCTGACACATAGAAAGATTATATAACTTGTTTAAGGTCACACAGAGAGGAATGTGCTAAGCCCAGATTAAAATTCAGACTGTCTTGCTTGAATCTGTGTCTTCAAAGGAGGCTAAACATATGAACAACCACGAATAAGGTAGCATACAATTCAATAGATGCTTAGTAAACATTTTGGGAATAAATGATTTCATGAACTAAATGAATCTCAAGAGTTACCCAGGGCACTTCTAACTTCCCTTTCAGGCTGATCTCATTCGGTTTTGATTTTTCACAAGGGTCCTGACTCAGCTTGGTTTCTGGCTTATACACCTTCTATTACCCCTGTTGATTTGGCACATGGTACATCATTTTTCTGGCTTGACCTGCTGTAGCCCGTTAAGGACTCTGGCTCAGACTCTCCCTCTGACTCCCTTAGCTTCCAGAAACCTCAAGTGGAACCCTCCTCTAGTGCTAACTCTTGAAGAAACAAATGTAAGCTTGTTCTACATTTGGGGTCCCACTCCAAGTCCCAAAAAAGGAGGAGTTCAGAAATTGTAACCATCTAATAAACTGGGAGAGCCCTTGTGTGACCAATCATACGGTGCTTATGGTGGGGGGGAGTTGCTACAGTATTTTGATATCAAGGATAGCTTGTGAATGTAAAACAAACTTTTCATCCAAGAGACAACAGGAGACATTTTTCAAGACTTTAAAACTACAGTAAGTATAATATTTGTATTTTTCTGATGAAAGTATGTGATAAAACTGTTTATTTTCCTCATCTTTCATTTTGGGTGTATACTGGCTGTTCTTTTTGTTTGACATTTCAATGAATGTGATACTACTTGATACTCCTTAAAGGAACTTGAAAGTAATTTTCTCCAAAACATTGTTAAAAGTAATTATGCTATTGGATCTCTTTTTCACTTTGCCCTTTTTCGACCTCCCTCTTAATCCTTCCAACCTAGAGTTGGCTTGGATCACAAAATTGGGACAGAATTTGCAGAGATCTCTAATATCACCATGCAATTAAACATGACCCAAATAAGGCCTCAGATCTAACTAAAAATCTCTTCCCTTAGCCTTTTCCTGTGTGTCCTTGTGTATTCCAGAGTCTGTTCGGTTGATAGGTGGAGGAGCCTGGAATAAGAGCATGCCTGTGTACTTGACAAGGTTACTTCTTGGCCTTGGAATCCCCACTCCCATGCTATGGAAACCTGAAAGAGTGCATGTTTTGTGGAATACCTCTCCGGAGTTGGTGAGCTCCTAACTTGAAGACAAAAGGAAACAATGACAAAGGATCCAGGGTGCCAGAAGAGCCCAAAACATGCGAGACAGCTTAAGTAAATTTGTTTAGTTCCGACAATGAAGAACCTAGACAGTAACACATGTTCCCTTCCTCCTCATAACCTTTCTCTGCAGGCACTGATATGTAGATAGACTTCCACTGACTGAGACCAGGATGCTTTCTTTCTCGAAAGGACCTGTTATAACAAAGCATGTTAGTTTTGAAGGAGATGGATTTCCTCACCCTAGCTGAAATAAGCGCTACAGGTGAAAGGAGAGTGTTACAGATATGGGACAGTGAGGCAGAGGTCAAAGGGACGTAAGACCTAAGTCATAAGGAGGGTCAACTGATCATGACTGGGGTTTCTGGTCCTTACTGTACAATTTCCTTCAGGTTGTGGCTTTCTAGCCAGTATCTGTTTCCCAGCCTCACTGAATCCAGTAAAACCACAAAGCTAGTTTTCATAGACGAACTGTTGGTGAACTGACATGTGTCACTTATTGGAAAAAAATAGCTAAAAAAGAAGTGTGCTTTCCTCATGGCCTCTGTCCCCTCTCACCAGCCAAATAGCGAGGTCTCAAAGAACATAGAGAAGTGCAGTGGTATAAGAAAAAGGAGCCTGTGTTCCTGAGTGAGCACAAGTGAAAGGGTGCTTCCCTGGGAGCACCAGTATTAGACTGTGAAGTGAGAGAGAAACCTTGCGTTACACCACTAAGAATGCAGGTTTGTTTGTTAGAGCAGGTAGCCATCCCTTAATTAGTGCAACTAAAAACCAAAATGTGACCAGTCTTTATGCTGTCTGGGTCTGATCAAAGATTCCCTCAGTAGCAAGAATTTTTGGAGTTTTTCTCCAGTGCCATATCATAAACCACACCCAGCTATAATCTGCTCTTTCTTTATATCATTTCTCACTTTGATTTGTTGTCCTTCCCCTTTCTGCAAAACCTTTTCCCACTGCCTAGCTACAGCCTATTTACATCTTACTGCTTCAGCTTGCTCAAGGGCCCTCTTGAGGCCTTGTCTTGGCTACTTTTCTCTTGTTACTGAGACAAAATACCTGACAACCAGTTTAAAGAGGGAAAGGTTTATTTAGGTCATAGTTTGTGGAGGTTTCAGTCCCTAATCAGCTGGCTCCGAGGAAGGGTAGTGAGGCAGAGGGCAACAATTAGGGAGAAAACAGCAAAAGCACCAAGAGCAAGAAGGGAGGAGTAAGAGAGAGCAAGCCTCTTTCCCTCCCTTACATTGTATGCAAACTACCCACCCCAGGGCACGTGCGGCACTCATACCTATAATCCCAGCATTACACTATGAATCAATCACAAAGTCTAGAAGGCCTCCCCCAGACTGTATGAGGCTTTGGAGGGACATGTAGACACAAACCATAACAGGAGCCTTCTTGGATCCTAGATCCACTGATACCTAGTTACTTTCTCCTTCCCATAGCAAGTACCTGATTGGCCTAGCTTGTTCTAAATGTTTAGAGCTGTCTGTTCCAGGCCACCTTGTAAGCTAATGGCCCATTTAATGAACCATGGCTCTTGGGCCAAGTATCCACCTGCTCTTCAGTAAGAGGTAGTGTAAGTGGGCAGAGAGGTAAGAATAGGATCATGTGGAAAGTAACATAACTCCTTAGGGCTGGCTCATTAGCAAAGGTTGTAACAGGATTTATAAGATGATCTATGGGAATAACAGCATTTCACTGCTCAGTGTAGGAATTCTGACAGGAAACTATCCCCCAAGAAACCTCTGTGATGTTGGTCTGGCCAATGAGATCTTGAATATAATAACCCCAAAAGCACAACTTACAGCAGGAAAAATGACAGATGGTACTGCATCGAAATAAAAGCTTCTGCACAGTAAAGAAAAAAATTAGGCTAAAGAGACAGCCCATGGATTTGTAAAAAATATTTGCAAGCCATGCATCTGGTAATGGTCTAATATCCAAAATATATAGGGAATTCACACAACTCAACAGCAAGAAAAGAAGTGATTAAAAATGGACAAGCAACCAAAATAGACATTGCTCGAAAGAAAACTTACAAATGGCCAGAACATAAATGAAAAAATGCTCAACATAAAGAAATACAAGTTAAAATCACAATGGAATAGTACTGCATAAGTGTTAGAATAGCTGTTATCAAACTGACAAAAGATAAGTGCCACTGAGGATGAGTAGAAAAGGGAACCCGTATGCACTGTTGGTGGAGATGAAGATTAGTACAACCATTATGGAGAAACACCTGCAGTTTCCTTAACTAAAAATGGAACTATCATATGACCCAACTGTCCCACTCTTCCATATACAACCAAAGGAAAGGAAGTTTGTATATGGAATATACAGCTACACTGCAACTTTCACTGCAACATTTTTCACAGTGGCCAAGAGACAGAAGAAATCTCTGCCCATCAGTGGATGAATGGATTCAGAAAACATGGTAAATGTATACCAGGGGATAGTACTAAACCTTTTCAAATGAAATAATCTTGTTATTTGTGAAAACATGCATGAACCTAGAGGACATTACGATGCATGAAGTAAGCCAGGAACATACAAGGGGAAATTGCATGATTCACTTATATAAAAGTTAAAAAAGTAATAATCTCATAATACTAGAGAACAGAGGCTTGGAAAAGGCAAGGCAAGAAAAGGGAGTGGGGAAATGTTCAGAGGGACAAAATTTCATTTAGGTGGGAAAAGTAAGTTCTGAAGGCCTATTAGGCAGCACAGTGTAATAGATGTAGTTAATGTACTGTTTATTCTGAACTTCTTTAAAGAATAGACTTCAAATGATCTTACCATAGCAAGTAATAAGTATGTGAGGTGATGGATATGTTAAGTAGCTTGATTTAGTCATTTTACAATGTACACATATATTGAAGCAAAACATTCTACTCTAGTGCATACATTATTATTTATCAACTAGAAATAAAATTTTTTAAAAGGTTGGGATATGTAACTCCATAGTGGAGTGTTTGCCTAGCTTTCACAGACCCTGTGTTTAATCCCCAGCAGCATAATAACATAAAATAAAATGGTGTTCTCAGCCCTTGAAACTATAGGCACAGGGAGTTCCGGGGAAGATGGCGACCAGGTGAGCAGCAAGGGAGCGAAACTCCTTAATAAACACCACCAGCTCGAGACAGACTTGGTGAGCGTGAACGCCGGGACCTCGGCTGGGAAGTTTAAACTGAGCGTATTTCTCTGAGATGCCGGGGGAGATGTGGTAGGGCGGACCAGGCTGCC
>PVLD010036907.1:0-10625 GCA_004027595.1 Dinomys branickii
TCTAAAGCAGGGGTTTGGGTAGACGACTACTATGTGAACATGTTACATTTTAAGCAACCTCTATTACTGGGCATTTAGACGGTTTTACAGTTTTTACAAGGGCTAGCAGTGATTTTTATAAGGTCTCATCTCTTGTGCCAAGACAGATTTAGAATGTGCTAGAATTGGGAATGCATCTCAGCAGAATGCTGGCCTAGCACGCACAAGGTTCTGGGTTCAATCCCAGCACTGGGAAAAAATCTGAACTGAAGCAAAGATACTGATAATATATAGGGTAGAAATCATTCAGCTGCGGTGGAGACACCTAGGGGAGCATTGCTCTCACTGTCCCAGGGCGGCTCTGGGGTCCCAGGGCTGCAGCTCCAGCAGGAGCGCAGGCCCGTGCAGGTGGCGGAGTGGTGCAGGTTGGCGCCTCGATCAGGCATCCAGGCGTCCCAGACCACCACTGCAGACCCTGCGCAGCTGTGTGTGACAGGCAATGGCAGCCGGGCTCGTGTTCTGGACACAGCTAGAGGAAGCGTTTGCAGCCCCGGGTGAGCACCCGGGAAGCTGCTTGTTGGTCTTCTCAGCCACAGACAGGGACGGTTTTGAGGAAGTCTGCTTCAGAGCCAGATTCTCAGCACGAAGGACCCAGATGAGGCTCCAGTGAAGTGGGCTGGGGATGAGCGGAGCTGGGTCCTCAGGGCGGGGCGAGGACAGCACCAGCAGGCGGCCTGTTGGGACGCACAGAGGAGGGGCTAGGATGAGGATGCACGCAGACAGCTTTCACCAACGCGTCTGGCTCTGTGGGAGACTGCCGAGAGACCTGCAGTCGGCATCCATCTTGAGAAGCATCAGCCATCTTAAGAGCCTTGAGTTTAGTTTCAGTTTCTATCCTGAGTTAAGTTTCTATTTTCTCTGAGCTAAGTTTCTGTTTCCTGTGAATCATATGATGTAACCACATGCTATTGCCTGATGCCTGGACCTCCCTCCCGTGATATCTGGACCTCCCTCCGTTGCCTAGTTACCTGCTGACGTCAATCCCCACTCCCGCACTGTATATAAACCCGAGCTTTCTGCTCAATAAACGAGACTTGATCAGATTCCTGTCTTGTCTCTATTTCTTGTGTCTCTTGTCTCTTTAGTCCCACTCCCCCTCTAGGGCCTTCGTTGACTACCTGCGGGTCGGGACATGGCTCAAGAGGCGTCTCCCCGGCACTTGCACGAAGGGAGCTGCTGGACGGGTTGTGCGGCCGTTTCCTCGGGCCTGCAGGTTAGCTTGGCGGCCAGGGACGCGCTCATCTCCCCTGGGTTGCGTGGCCTCTGTCCCTCCGGCCTGAGGCAGCGGTCACCGTCTCAGCCGCAGGCCCAGGAGCCGGGGAGCCCCTTCCACGGAGTGACACGATGGTCCTGGGAGATGTAAAGGAAACCCTGGGGTGCTCTGGAGATGATCTGTTCCTTGAAAATGCCATCCGCAGACACATTCTTTTCAACGGCTTGTGATCCATGTGTTATCTAAAAGGTTTTTTTCATAAGTGTGACTTGCTCTTCTTTGGGGGGATATGGGACTCAAACTCAGAACCTTGCACTTGCCAGGCAGGCACTTATACCACTGACCTATATTTCCAGCCTGATAAGTATGACTTAACATTCCACATGTACACCCTGTGAGGTAAGTACAACACATCTCTATCCTGTCATGGAAATTCTCTCGTTTAGTGCCTCTGAAAGGTACAGATTTCATTGGCCAGTAGAAATGAAAGCAGGCTCAGTGTAAATGGTTATTAAATTTTATTTTAAGCAAGAGTACTAACCATTATTACAGAAGAACTAGAGAGTGTATAGAAACGGCAATTATTATTAACAAAAGTTTAATTTTTTTTTTTTTTAAAGCAACTGGTATGACAACAAATGAAGGTCCACTGATGGTTATAAAAGTGTCGCTGTCACAGTGGAAACCTGCTACCCAGGAAACCTTGACTAAACACAGATGTCAGGCCGAGTGACAGAGGCTGGGCGGTAGAGCCCATGCTTAACGTGTGCGAGACGCTGGGCGCAGTCCCATCTCACGTGTGCGCCCCCAGTCTCAAATCAAACAAGTAGGCAGAAAGTAAAAACGGACCAAGACACAGTACAAACAACCGGAGAGCAAGGCTGGAGCGGCTACACTGCGAGAACAGGAGAGCATTTCTCAGCTCGCTCTGTGAGGCCAGTGTTACCCCGACCCCAGGTTCACAGGTGCGCCCAAGAAGCAACAGAGGCAGGTCTCCTGCACAGACAGGCTGAGCATAGGCAGTAAAACGTTAGCGCCCCAGGCCCAGCAACTACACAAGGGTCATATTCCAGAATCAACTGGGATTTATCCCAAGAATGCAAAATTGGGTTAACATTTCCAAGTCAATTAATGCAATTCCCTGTGTCTGTTTCCTATTGCTGTAGTAACAAATACCATCAATTTAGTGGCTCAGATCAGCATATTTATTATTAGTGTAAATAATATTAATAATAATATTGAGACACGGTCTCACTTTGCAGCCCAGGCTGGCCTCGAACTTGTGATCCTCCCAGATCAGCCTCCTGAGTGGTGGGATTACAGGTGTGTGCTGCCATGCCTGGCTGTTCTTTTTTTCTTAGTTTTTCTGAGGCAGGCTCTCCCTATATATAATTCAGGCTGCCCTTGTATTCACTGTGGAGTCCAGGCATGGTGATCTTCCTGCCTCAGCCTTCCGTGTGCATGATTACAGTCATGTACCACAAACCTCAGCAGCCCTGTTGGTTCAACAGACTTTCCAAAAGGCACTCTGGGTAAAATCGGGGATGTACAGGTCTGCGCCCCCTGTTGGAGGCTCAGCCAGAGAATCTACTGGGCTCTTTCCACTCTTAAGACCTACACATTCCTTCCCTGCACCTGTGCAAGGACAGCAGCAGTGTCACCTTCAGGGTTCTTCCCTACTCTCATCCCTAAGGATCCTTAGGAGGACACCAGCCCCACTGAGATAGACTAGGGTAACTGCCCTGTGCTAAGGTTAACTGGGGCTGGCTGGTGTAGCTCAGTGGTCAAGGGCTTGCCTACACAGGTCAGGCCCTGGGTTTGACAGGCCCCAGGTTTGACCACCAGCAACACACACACACACACGGTGCATGCACACACACACACACACACACGGTGCATGCACACACATGTACATCCCAGATTAGCAACTTTAATTCCACCTGCAACTTTTTTTTTTAAAGATAAAAAAAATGGAGACATAAACACCAGGATAACACAAAAACAATAAAGGAAATACAAAATTATAGAGAAGATTGTAGGGAATTAGCACTGGATGCTGTGTTACATAATGTTATCTTCGCATTTGTTAACACAAAAACAATAACGGAACTACACAGTTATAAAGAAGATAGAGAATTAGCGCTGGATGCTGTAATAATGTTATTATCACATTTGTTGCTCAGTTATACAGATGGCTCGTTCGATTAATCAGTTTTCTCCACCCTCATCTCTTGTTCTCCCACCCAATCAGTCATCTTCCCTCTGATAGTAACTGTATTTTTTTTTTTCTTGGTTTACTTACTCCCTCGGGCTCTCACACTGGGGAGAGACATGGCTGTTTCTAATTATACTGTAACAAACATGGGTGCACATAGATTGCTAAAGCAGGAGGTGGAAAAGCATCCATTCTCAAAGACGGTAAATTGGTAGGGAACCAGGTTCTCTATGGTCACACCACCCTTGACCAGCCCTCGAGGCCATCAGGCTTTGGGTTGAGTTGGTGGGGTCACCCTGTGGGCTGCCAGGCTCCTCCTTGATGTAGCACCTTCTGAGGCCCTGTTGAGTCCTTGGGGCTGCCCCTGCAGACCTCCAGGCTCCGCCCTGTTGAGGTGCTCCCAGGGCCAGTTCCAAGGCACTCCCGGAGGCCCAGTCAAGTCCACGGGATTGCCCCCACAGACCACTGGGCTCTGCCCCACGGAGGCACTTTCGGGGCCCAGTCCAAGGTGCTCTCAGAGGCCGGGTTGGGTCCACAGGGTCACCCGTGCAGACCACCGGGCTCCGCCCCATCAAGACGCTCCTGGGGCCTGGTCAAAGGAGCTCCCGGAAGCCCGATTGGGTCCATGCAGGGCTCCATCCCATTGTCACACTCTTGGAGACCAAGTCCAGGTCTTCAGGGTTTTCTTATAGTCCGGAGGGTGCTCCCCTCCCGCCTCAGGCTGCTGAGGTCCCTGTCAGGGCCCTCGGGGTCCGCCCCAGACCCCTAGTGTCTCCCTGCAGGCCGCCCACGACTCCCTGGAGGCTGTCCCTGCCCAGCCAGAGCACAGGTCCGCACCCCGGCTCCAGGTCTCCCCATCCGTGCTCAGTGAGGTAGACCAGGGTACGCACTAAGTTTAGTTATTAGTTCCAGGAGAGAATTGGAGGATTTTCTCGGGTCTTCTGTGTAGAGTATGTTGTTGTCTCCTGGACTGCAGGACTGCTGCTTTTCATGTAGTTTGTCACTATGGGTTCATACAAGGTTCACACATGCAGACAGTATGGATTCCCTCCTGGTGCTCATATTGGCATTATAGAGTGACTCCTGAAGCCCGTGGACTCATCCTGTTGCTGTCCAGGTGGTGAGTGCATGGGCCACTGAGACTCAAGGTGCTCACAGAGGGAGTTCAGGGTGGGAACTGAAGCCCAGTAACTCAGCTCGTGCTTCCTGCTTGGTGTTGGAGTGAGAAGGGCGTGGGGCCGTGTGATCCACCTCCATCTGCAGCTCTCTCTTGCTGTTATGCTCCAGTTCCTGTTTATTTCTTGGCTGGATCCTTGGGAATTGTTGTGGCCCTGGAGTTGCTGCCACTGCTCTCTGCTGGTAGTTGCTCACATAGTGGAGAGATACCGGGCCACAGCCTCAGGACAGGTGTGGAGCTGGGTGTGTTGGGCTGTGTACTGGTTGTTTTGACTCTGCCTTGTCTCTGAGTGCTGATTAGAAAGGTTACTGTAGAGCAGGGACCCTGCATTAGTGGCTGTTGTAACTTTCCATCTTCATACTGAGCTCGATAGCATCTCCTGACTGCCTCTGCTTCATTTCTGGGCTGAGCTTTCTCCTCTTCGTTTTTGGACCAGCTCTTGGAACTCCACTTTCCCCTGGCCGAGTTGAGAGGCTCCCATGAGCATCAGCGTCCAAAGCTGAAGCTGCGAGTGCTGGAATGAGGGAGCCAGCCGTGGGCGTGTATAGAGTGGTGACTCCCTCCTCGTCTGCCTCCCCTCCTCCAACTGCGCCACAGCAGCCCTCTGAGCCTTTCCCCCAGGGGAGGTCCTGTTTGTTCTTTCTGGGGGCTTCAATTCTTAATTCAGATGTTTCCTGTGTCGAGGGGACCCACTTCTCTCCCTCTTGTCCTTCTTATGTTGCTGCATTCCAGTGTCTGGGGGTGACCCTCCAGTAGGATCCCTCCCCGCTGCCCGTCCGGTTGCCATCTTCCTGGATGTTTTTCTTGGTGAGGTTTTAAAACGGGTTTGAATTCTTATTTCAAATCCTTTGATGCTGGGCATAAGTAGTGTGAGCTCTCCCCTACTCATGTTCATTGTGGTAGTTGAAGGTATGTACTAAGTGTAATTATTTGTTTTGGGAGACAATTAGAGGAGTCCCTCAGGTCTTAAAATATGTTGTCATCTCTCAATCTCCAGAACTGCTGTTTTTTGTATATCTTGTCTCTGGCCGCTCTCGCTGACTCATGGATGTTGCTCCTCTTCTAGGTCCTGCGTTTAGGTTCTTGAAGGGCCAGCCTTGGGGGCAGTGGCCAAGGGAGAGGGATCTCGGGGCTGGGGAGGATCCATGGGGCCTGAGGCATATCCGCAAGGCCACACGGCAGGACCACATGGTTCTGCAGGGCACACAGTGGCTCCACACCCCCCTGCGGCATCGCCATGTGGTTTGTGGAGGGCTCAACTGTGTTCCACAGCAGGTCCACGCTTGACGGCACCTTTTCTTGCACCCCACAGCGGGAATGAGCCCAGCCCTGCACTCCAGCAGGACCGCACCCAGCATTGGCCATGCAGGCCTGGATGGTGGCTTTATAAAGTGTGGTGGCTCCAAGCCCATCCAGTGGTGGTTTTGGATATTGTGGCTGGACCACACCAGCAGCTCTGTGGAACTGGCCCCAGCATCGGGCCCACCCCGCCTGGTGGCGGCTTTGTATGCAGTGGCTGGACACCCCACCCCACAGCTCATACCACCCAAGCTCGACTTCATGTTGCTGGACTACGTTTCCCAGTTCTCAGTGGCTAGCAAGGCGTGTTCTCCAGTCCAAAGTGGGAGGTGCTGCAGAGCCTCTGGACATCTGGATGCACTGAGGGAACAAGCTAAAGGTAAGGTTTGAGCAGCCACGGCTGGCGAGACACGTGGGGCGGGCTGGCACTGGGCAGTGGTGGGTCCATATGTTGCTAGGCTGGTGCAACTGGTTTAAAAGGCTGTGACCATTCTGCCACTGCTTGCTCTGTTCTTGGAGTCAGCACACTGAGGTCTCCACAGCACTTCCTCACTGTTGCTGCTCCCTCTTTGGCCCTCGCCTCCCTTGTGGTTTTGGTCCGTCCCACGGATCTGATTGCGCTGTTGTAGCCCCCTGAGTCAATTCACCAGGAGGGATGCGGTTTGCTCTTTCTGATGGCCTCATCTCTCATTTCTTTAACTTCTTGGGGCCAAGGGATCCATTTCTCTGCTTCTTGTCCTTTTGACATTGGTATAATTCAGTTTTTGGGTGGTGAACCTTCAAGAGGGTCTTTCTCTGCTGCCTACCTGGTCGCCATCTTCCCAGAAGTCCTCCACCTGCAACTTTCTGTACCAAACTCGCCCCATGTTCTGGGCATCCACACTGTGCGGGGCACTGCTCTGCCTGCCACCTCTGCCATATCCAGCGAAAGGACAAAGCCACATGATCCACTCAATGGATACAGAGAAACCATCTGACAAAACCCAACACTCGTACCAACTCCTCCCCCTGATAAAGGCACCCACAAGAAGCCTGCAGCTAATGTCTGAATAGTGAAAGGTGAATGTTTCCCCTCTAAGTTGGAGACAAGACAGGATGCTCACACCTCACTCTTCTGCCTCAGCCTTGTCTTACATTTCCTGTTATAGGCAAGGAAAGAAACCAAAGGAATTCCGGTCAGAAGGAAGAAGTAAGGCTGTCCTCACTTGTAAATGACTGTAATGTTACATATGGAATCTCACAAGTAATCCACTAAAAGTTAAAACTAAGAACTTCAGCAGGCTGGCAAGGTACAAGATCAGTATGCCATAATCCCATATATTTCTGTATGCCATCAATAAACAGCCCAAAATGAAATTAAGGCAGTAATTGTCTATACGTTACTATCAAAAAGAACACAAAGGAATAAATTTAACAAAAGTAAATACTTATACTCTAAAAACTATAAAATGTTGTTGAGCCGGGCGTGGTGGTGCACACCTATAATCCCAGCACTCAGGAGGCTAAGGCAGGAGGATTGTTTGAGTTGGAGGCCTGCTGTGGTAGCTGCCTCGATATTTTAAATGGATCCAAAATGTTCCCCCTTCATGTTCACTTTGACTTTGAGGAAGAGCTGGAAGTTGATTGGGACCAGGTCCAGGAACAGGTGGGTGGATGGGGACACGTTGTTAGGTTTTCACAAGCCGCCTCTCTACTGGATGGCACCGGGCAGCAATGTCCACCGTACTGTTGGTCACACAGTCAGAAAGTCAAAAGAATGGTGGAGTGTGTTCAAAATGAGCAGTCTCTGAGGGAGATTACTGGCGATGTCTTTTCCTATAAGTTTTTAGAAATTTAAACATTCACTGTATATTTTGATCACACCTGGAAAATTGTGAAGATTGCAATACTCCCCAAATATCTCCAGATCCTGATATTTACCTGAGAATTCAGAGGATACAGGCAGTCAAGAGAAGTCTGAAATGGACAGAAGTAGCGACTCTTACTTCCCCATTTCACTTTGCTGGCCTGCTTCCCAGCTGTGACTATGTGCGTCCCACACATCTGCAAGGAGCTGTGTCTCCACACCACATCTGTTGCTCTTCTGCAGGAATTCAGGACTGCAGGCAGCAGGGCTGCTTTCCCTCCAGAGATCACACATCAGCTTTGTAACTCCCAAGTTCTGACGCTTGATGGCAGTGTCACATCAGTCTCCTCACGCAGCTCCTGCTTCGTGAGCAGTGCTCAAGACCATGGCCTCCACGCATGGAATTCATTGTCCTACAGAGAGTTGTGATTGCCGAAGGATTTCAGCATTTCTTGGCAGCACAGCACACCTTATAGAAATTTAGACTCTCTGAACTGAAGTGCTAAAAGGCCTCTGATGCTACACATCACCTTCCTATTTTCTTTCCTTTCCTGGTGAAAGATGAGCCACTTTATGCCGAAGGCTGAAGAAATCATGTTTATGGAGAAATAATTGTGGATCAGGTGCTTAGGTTTTACGTCCAATTCTGTGGAGCATTTCGAAGGCCTGGGGTGGGCCGTATCCACCTCTTGTGCCTCTGTTCCCTTAGGCTTGAGACAAAGGACCTGCAGCAATGACCTCAAGGGAGCCATAGGCATCTCGAGAAGCCCACGACTGCAGGAGTCATGGTCTGCCTCCGGGGACCACGGGTGTGCCAGGAAGGAACTTTGGCCATGCAGACGCTAACAGGAATCCTTTCAAAGGATCAAGGAACTGTAACTTGAACCCTTTTTGGTAAGATACACAAGAGACCATGAAGCTGATACATACTTACAAGCAATGACCAATGAACGTTCTGTGTTTGTTACAGTGGTCTGGGTAAAGCAGTTCTTTATCCTGGGTTAGTAAGGAATGAACAAATGACGATGAGGAAACTAATACAGAATGAAGAAAGAAACAAATACAAAGTAAAAACGAGCTTTTAAAAAGCAAGCGATCAACTTTAAGAAAAAGGGAATTCTGAAGCAACACACATGGCCTTAAAATACTTTTGTTTCAGCTGGTTTATGGTAACTCCTGAGCAGTGGGCTACCCAGGATCTAAGAACCTGTCTCTAGAGTAATTGGGTTGGGCGAGTCCTCAGATACTACCAAAATTCAAGGCAGCTGAAAGCAGCAGAGCTTCTGTGAGATTTTCCTGCCTTTCTGGGAGAAACATAAGGCCATCCAATTGTTCTGCCCTTCAAAAGCCAAACCTTCGGTCTGCAGCTACTGTACACCAGGGGTAGATAAGTCTGAAGCTTGTATGCCTGGGTTGGAAAATACAAAGGACCTGGGGTGCATTTAATGGCAATCACTGCAGACTGAATTAAACAGAATTTTAGAAGGTTAACAGTTATCTTTCTTTCTATAACATCTATAAAATGATATCATAATTTACACCTCAAATAGCAGTTGAATTTTGTCTCCTTTGCAGAAATCAAATCAGAGTGCTTCTAAGTTTCAAGATGTAACTCCTAAGGTGGAGTTTTGTTTATAATCTAAGATTTAAACATTTTACAATTTTTAGGTGGAGTGGTACACACCTATAACCGAAGCTATTTGGGAGGCTGAGACAGTAGGATTGCGAGTTTGAACCGAGTCTGGGCAACTCAGTGAGACTGTGTCTCAAAGTGAAAAATATACAGTAATTAGGAGGTAGGTCAATAATTTAGAGCTCCCCTGGGTTCAGTCCCTAGTACGGCACCCCTCCTTCCCCATATATATGGGAAACAGACATTTAAACGAGAAGGTAAATTCTGGTCTCTGATAGCAAATGACAGTGGATATCGGCCCATTGAGGGTCAGGTTGCTGTGCACAAAGATGTGTCAGTACACTACTTTCTATAGATTGTGAGTCAGATTGCCTTAGATACCCACAGGAGGAATCAGAAGAATTATATAAGCAAGAGTTTTGTTTTGTTTTTTTTGTCTTTTTGAGACAGGGTCTCGCTTTGCAGTTCGGGCTGGCCTTGAGCTCACTTTGTAGCCTAGGCTGGCCTCGAACTCGCAACCATCCTCCTGCCTGAGCCTTGCAGGTGCTGGGATTACAGGTGTGAGCCACCACATCCAGCAAGCAAGAGTAAAATATCTTATCTAAAGTATCAGGAAATACTTCTGTTCTTCAAACTACAAATTTATCTTTTTTCTCTGGAGAAAGAAAAAATGAAAAATTAAATGTCAGGTGCATATTTTATACCACTTTCTTTCATTCAGTGATGGCAGCAAAGAATGTAACGCAGCAGACTCAGGAATGAACGCAGGAGGAGGAGCAGAGATATCAGTATAGTTAAGAACTAGGCCACTTTTTTCTTCTAAGAAATCTTTATCAATGAAACTCAATGAGCATGAACTCCCAATTTTATGATGATCAACCACAGGACATAGGGGAAGCTGGGATCCATTAAAAGGTAAGTGACTTATTCAGGGTTTTGGGGATGGTGGGGGATGGCAGCAGCGCCCATGTCCCTGTATCTTGAGACTACAGTGTTGGTCTCACATGATTATTAAAAACTGTATTACTGGGGGCCAGGTGTAGTAGCACATGCCTGTAATGCCAGAACTTGGGAGGCTGAGGAGAGGATCTCTGTGAGTTCGAGACAAGTGCGGGCTACAAAGTGAGCTCAAGTCCAGCCTGAACTGTATAGTGAGACCCTGTCTCAAACACACACACACACACACACACACACACACACACA
>PVLD010036908.1:0-10625 GCA_004027595.1 Dinomys branickii
CCCTGAACTCTTTCTGGGAGCACCTGGAGTCTCGGGGGCTTGGGCAAGCACCGCCTGTTCCTGGTAACAATGGGATGAACCCACAGACTTCAGGACTCACCCCGAACTATTAATGTGAGCACCAAGAGGGTCTCCTTACAGCTAGCACATATGAACCTTGCACGAACCCATAGCAACGGATTAGATGAAAAGCAGCAGACTGGGAGTCTGAAAAACAACAACATACTCCATACAGCAGACACGAGAAAAATCCTCCAACTCTATTCTAGAACTAATGTTTAGTCTCAGTTCATACCCTGAACTAACACAGTGAGAATGGGCCAGAGAGATTTCAAGCCCTTATACCAAGCATCGTAAGTTCGTCTGGTGCTCAGCTGGAAGGGGTAGGGAACGGTAATGCTGGAGATCAGAAGGAGGTGGGAGGAGAAGAAAGGGCCTCTGGCATCAAGGCAACAGTACAGAGCCAAATGGGTCACTGAGGGCGCCTCTCTGCGGCTGCTCCCCTGTGGGCCCCGAGGCTGCCCCTCTGAGGCCACCCATAGCATGGCGACGGGGTGGAGCCAGGCGGTCTGCTGTGAGCATATGTGCTTTTCCACCTCCGACCATGGCAGTTTGTATACACCCATGTATGTTATAGTATAGTCTGAGGCAGCTATATCTCTTCCCAAGGCGAGAATCCAGGGGTATAGATAAACCCAGGAATACAGTTATTATCACAGGGAAGATGACTGATTGAGTGGTGGGGCAATGAGATGAGGGAGGAGAAAAATTGAATGATCAATTGGGCCATCATCTGTGTAACTGAGTAACAAAGGTGAAGGTAACATTATGTTGGACAGCATCCAGAGTTAATTCCCTTCTATGTTTTCTATAATTCTATATTTCCACAATCGTTTTTGTATTAGCAGAAGTGAAGATAACTTTATATTATACAGCATTCAGTGCAAATTCCCTACTATCTTCTCTTTAATGTTTTTGTGTTAACTAATGTGAAGATAACATTATGTAATACAACATCCAGTGCTAATTCCCTTCTATATACTGTATAATTTTGTCATATGTCTCCATTCTTTTGTCTTTAAAATAAAATTTAAAAAAATTAAATTAATAAATTAACATAAGCACTCACAAACAAAACTATTTCAATATATCTTTTACATTTTGTAGCATGTGTTAAATTCAAACTGATGTGTAATTTTTTTACCCAAAGTCCGTATTATTTCATTCTTCAAAAATCTTTTGGTACTGGGTATTGAACCCAGGGTCTTTGTGTTGAGCTGACTCCCCAGCTTCTTAAAATTTTTTATCTTGAGACAGTCTCACTAAGTCAACAAATTGTCCAGGCCAAGGTTGAACTTGCGATCTTCCTGCCTCAGCCTTATAGAGTACTGGGATTATAGGTGTGCACCACCACATGTGGTTTGCAAAAATCTTTTTATTGCTTTATGCAGGTGCATGTTAAGTAACATATAGATGAATTTGGGTAGAAATCTTACCTTGGTTGTACATAACTGTCACTATCAATATCTTAGAAAGCAAAACCCAGTAATACAACTATTATAAAATTTTCTTTAAATATTAGTAAAGGCTTTTGCAATAATAGGAATATAAATGATTTCCTATCTTTCTCTTTTTACTTTTCTAAGTATTCCACATCTCCTAAAATGAGTTCATGCTGATTCTGGATAAAGGAATGAGACTTAAAATCCTTCTATGGGGAAGTCTATACATTGTAAGATATTTAGAAGATCTGTTAACTGATTAGTAAGATGGACCTTATTTGAATTTCCAATTAAAATATACTAAAATAAATGATAGCTTTTGTGAAATATTTGAAATTTTTACATTGGTGGGATCTTTCATGATATTAAAAATTGTTAGTTTTTGGTATAATCATGGCTTTATGTTTATTTTTAGTCTTTATCATTAAAGGTAAATATACTAAGATATTGATGAATATTGAAGACCTTCTTTGAATTAATATGGAAAAGAAAGTAGGTGGACACAAAAATAAAAGAAAGTTTGCCATGAGTGGATAGTCACTAAAGCCAAGTGATGCATCCACAAGGGTTCATTCTACTCTTGGGTTTGCATATATTTAAATATTTTCCATTAAAAAAGTTAAATACAATTTTGCAATAAATTTTCATACCAATAAAACCATTTTAATTTTGCAATTTTTCAATTCGTGAGTTTTATTTTTATTATAATTAACTTAGCAGTTGTGCAAGTTAATAGGACTCACTGTGGTATTTCCATATAGGCATACATTCAGTATTAATTTTGTCCATCCTTTTTCTTGCAATGATCACTTTAAAAAAAACTTTTTAAAAATCAGATTCACTCCATTAATACTCTTAATCCTAGCTTCATAATATGTAGAAGTCCCCTTGTTTTACTGTAAGGATGCCTGGTAAAATCCTTAGTCAATCTTTTCCTTTATGCCTTGCAAAATACAAAAGTCTTGTCCTCAGTTTTTCTAGTGACCTTTCCATAAAATGAGAACAATATTCTTGCTGTAGAGCTCATTATAAAAAGTTACATTTAAAGTATAAACTTGCACTGGTAGATGTACAGACCTGAATGAAGTGTGCAACCTTATAAAACACAGAGAAACAGAAAAATTTCCCAAAAATTATCTCCCACAATTGTCTCCTTAGCTCTAGGTTTAATTTGCTTACTTCCGTTTACTGCTTTGAGCATGTTGCTTCTTGGGAAGACAGTGTATAAACTGTATGAACAGTGTTAAGACAGATGAAGATAAAGCTGCATCTTACTAAGCAGTAGACATAAAAGTGAGGGACCTGGTGATAGTCATAGCTTTACATCTCAAAGTTAATTCCTCTTTCTGTACTAGGAGACTTTTTTTTTCAGCCCATGTCAAATAACTTTGCATCCTTTGAAGAAACTATAAGTGACTATCATTCTTCGGAACAGCCACACAAATGACATACAAGCCTCAATCATTTCAATTATATGCTGGGTGAAAGTGAGATATCACTAGACTGTGGGAAGAGAGGAAATGACAATAAGGTAATATAACATTTAGAACTTTATATTAAGTTCATAGGTGAGATTCAAAGTCATCTTCCAAGACTGCACAAAATTTACTCATGTGCTCTGTGTTAAGTAAGGATAACGCATTGCAAAATGTTTCTGATGCTAATAAATTTCCTGCAACTCCAAAGGTGACAGTTGGGGCATCTTTGTCCACAAACCATCTGGAAACAGATGTTAATTGAAATGGGACTTCAACCAGACAGTGGGATGGTTTTCAGAAACATCAGTTTAAACCACATTCATGCAAAAAATACTTTCACAATAACTGAGGAGTCCCAGTGAGAGTTCACGGCACTGCGTAGAGCACAGAAATAAGAAAATACCTGTCAGTAGAGAGGACAGACGCCCCTGCTCCCCGTGTCACACTTCTCTATAGTCTCGACAGACAGGATTTAGCATCAGGTGAGAGATCTACTTTACCTTAAGCCCCAGTGCCAAGTCAAATGCAGTCAACGTCAATGTCAGTTTAGCACCCATAGTTCCAGGCTGCAGGCTCACTCTAGGGGACCTCAGCGCTAGGCTGGGACGCACAGACCCAAACCACTAAAGTCTGCCCTAAGAGGAGAAAATATTTATGTTATATATGCAATTTTCATTGTGATTTAAGATTCCATCCACAGATGAATGGCAAAGACTATATAAATATATATTCAAATATTATTCAGCCACTATCAAGAAGAAAATCTTATAATTTGTAATAATCTGGATGGACCTGTAGGACGTTATGTAAGTGAAATAAACCAAACATTGAAACACAGTTGCTGGATGATCTAACTCACTTGTGGAATCTAAAAAGTTAAATTCTTAAAAATAGTAAAACTTCCATAGCAGGAGTGTGGGAGAGGTGGGGATCTGAGGAGATGTCAATGAAAAGGTTCAAAGTTTCATTTATGTAGAGTGGATGAGTTCTGTGGATCCAACATACAGTATGATGACTATTGGTGATAACATTGTGTTATATTCTTGAAATTTGCTGACGGATCTTAAATATTCTCTTCATACACAAAAGTTACGCTACGAGGCCATGGATATATTAATTAGCTGGATTGTGGTAATTATTTAAGTATTCATATGTAGTGTCTGCTTTAAATATATAAAAATTTCTCAAGTATATCCGAATAAACCTAAAGGAAAAGTAATGTGTGTGTGTCCCAAATTTTCAATTATTGTATTTCCTAACATAGTTTTGTGAATATTCATTTTTTTCACAGAATTCCAAATCACATTTCTTTTACTTTTTGAAAAATGTTAAACCAAAACCAAACAATAAAATGAAACTAATTGTGAGCATCAAGTATATAATTGCTAGTTTTTAAAAAATAGAAATATAGTTAAGAATTCTTTGCCAAACAACAGAGGCCAAAAAAAATCTAGAGATAGTGATTTTTCTTGTTCTTTGGAAAGCAAAGGTTCAAATTTACATAATCATTAACTTTACCTAGTTTTGCTTTGAGGCTGATCTTTTAAAAGCAAATCATTTTGTTTGCTGTGGGTGCCAAAATATGTTTGGGTAACAAAAGTAATACATTTCTACTGCAACGAGACTCCAACCTTATGTGATATAAGCCTTAATAACTTCAACGACCCATTTCACTCAAAGGTATGCTTTGTGCTTAATTATTAAAAAGTGTTTTAATGATTTCTTTTGCCATTTGCACTTTCTTCATATATGTGTTAATTTAACACTGTGTAATCTTTACAATAAGTGGTAAATATGACTTCAAAATATGACACGGAATTCCTTCCCCTCACCTTAGTTCATTTAATACTTTAGTGTGTGGGAGCTTTTTAAAAAAATAATTGATTTGTTTCTCTGCATACCCTGTGCTTTTGCTGAAATTTGTACTCACAAACTGTTTACTCTTGTCTTGCATGGCTTTGGTTTGGAAATTCCACGTTGGAAAGTTTTATTTGTTCAGTTTCCATATGCTGATCTTGGGGTGGTTAAGAGCAGATTTGTTACTTTTCATGTAAGGATTTTGGGAAAGAAGATTTAAACAAAACGATTTTCTTTCTTTTTTTTTAAAAAAAAAACTGTTTTCTTCTCAAGAGTTCTTCACGTCCCCTTCATCTTTGGAGTAGAAATGCGATACAGAGCAATAAACATGTCTCCTTGTTTTCATTTACTTATATGAAACACTCTTTGATATACCCAATATTGATGCATCAAGAATTTTGTCCAGTTAACAATATATTATTATCTGTCTGAAGAAGTGGACTGAGAAATCTTCTATCATCAAAGATTTTAGTAGAGCTGGCACTGCAGTGAGAGTGGGCATTCATCTTTGGTTTGGAATAGTGCTTGTCTTAGTTACTCTTCTTGTTGTTGAGACAAAATACCTGACCTCAAAAGTTAAAGGAAGAGAAGTTTATTTAGCTCACAATTTGTAGAGGTTTCAGTCCATAAAAGGCTGGCTGCAAGGCAGGGTGGCATGGGAGACAGGTTTTGCAGCACAGAAATAGTTCCTGATCGGCAGAAAGTAGCAAAGCAGTGAAGAACAACCACAGCTCTAGCTTATCCAAACTACTTAGGGTAGGTAGCATTAACACCCTTAATCTTACTCCCTTGATCCTAGCATTGCATCATGAATCAAGCCCCCTCTGATAAAGACTCACCTATGACTACATGAGGATTTGGAAGGACATCTAAACACAAGCCATAACATTCCACCCCGCCCCCCCCAAGACTATGCATAGCCCCTTATGCAAAAGGAATTTAGTCCATCTCCAAGAGTTGCCAAAGTCCTAACAGTTTCAGCATTGCCGAAAAGCCTAAGTTCAAAGTCTCCTCTGAGATTTTAAGGCAAACTCTTAGCTGCAAGCCCCTGTACAAATGAAAAGAAAGTTAAACACTTGCAACATTCAATGGCACAAAATAGACATTTCCAATCCAAAAGTTACAAATGGGATAGCAAGGAAAGGGAACAATGTAAGGCCAAAACCCAGCAGGGCAAACATTAAACCCCACAGTTCCATTTCCAGCATCCCAGGCAATCTGTGGCAAGTTGTGAACTCCAAAGGCCTTAGGTAGTCCCACCCCTATGACGCTTCTAGTGGTTGTAGCTCACATGGCTTTTTCTTTGGCCAGCTTTGCTCACTCCTCGCAGCTTTCCTTGGATGACCCATGTTCCTGGCTTCTCAATCCTTCTGGGGTCTCCCCTGCACCTTTGGCTTCACACTCACAGCTTCACTCACTTCCCTGTCAGGGGCACACTGCCTGGCCTCTTAGGCCTTCTTCTGAACTCTGGATAGAAGCCTTGCAGACCCCACAACTTTTGCATTCTGCATGTTGCTAAAACCAGCACCATATGGATAATCCCAAGGTCAGCTACCAGCTGGAGCAGTAGACAGGCTTCCTCTTCTCTTGGCTGTATGGATCTGGTGCCTATGAACTAAATCCCCAGGAAAACTTCCAAGGCTGCCACCATTCTGGAACCTGGTGCTCTGCAGCTCTCATCTCGAAGCAAAGTCTTTCACTTTTGCAATTTGGAGGCTGCAAGGGGTAGAGTCCTGCTGCTTCTTGTGATGTCCTCAGGCCATCTTTTCTGTTGTCTTTTTCTGAAATGCTTGGCTTTTTCTTGCAAATCTTTTCAGCACTCTATTTCTTCTCTGTTCCATCTTTGCAGGCCACATCTTTACTAGAGTTTCCTTCCAGGCCAAATTCAAAACATGTTAAATCATTCTGCTGGATTGTTTGCTCTTGATTCTCAACATAAATCTGGCTAAGAGCCCTCAACAGTAACCTTGCCACTGCCTCAACATTAGACTGCTTTGAAATTATTTCTGCCAAATTAATTAGTCTGCCAGCCTTAATCTCAGTCTCTGGCAGTCTCTGGACAAGAAGAAAATGCACACAAATTTTCTGCCAAGCCATAATACACATCATTTGGAGTCCAATAGCTAATGCAATTCCTTTTCCCGGCAGAAACCTCCTAAACCTGGTTTTTACTGGCAGAATTTTCATCAGCATTCTGGTCTTCTGAACTCTGACCAGAATCTTCCATCAAGTACATCCTCAGGTGTTACACCTCTACTTTTTCAGCTGGCATCTCCAAACCTTTCTTAACTCAAAGGCTTCTAAACCACATGATCAGGCACAGTCACAGCAACAGCCCCACTTCTCTGGTACCAGATTCTGTCTTAGTTACCTTTCTTGTTGCTGAGACAAAATACCTGACACCCAAAGTCAAAGGAGGAAATTTTTATTTAGCTCACAGTTTGTAGAGGTTTCCATCCATAACAGGCTGGCTCGAAGGCAAGGTGAAATGAGAGGCAGACTTTGCAGAGGAGAAACAATTCAAGGCAGACAGAAGGTTGAAAAGCAACAAAGGATGACCACAACTCTTTCTATCCTTTGTAGTTTATCCAGGCTACTTAGGGCATGTAGCATTCAAATCCTTAACCCCAGACCCCTTGTTCCTAACATTGTACCATGAATCAATCCCAGCATCACACACTCTAGATCCAGTTGCCTCTGAAAAACCCCATTTATGACTGCATGAGGCTTTGGGGATCATCTAAACTCAAGTCATTAACAGTGCTCACCAAAGATTCTAAATGCAAATGTGTCATAAGCACTAAGTACCCCTTGTCCATCTACCTGCAATAAAAAATGTGTGAGAACTACTACAGGAACTCCTGAAATAAGAGCTTCCTGTTGACCTCACTGACTTCCACAATTGCAGCAAATAGTGCTTTACCATGTGGGCGGATAATTCCATTCTTCAGCACTCTTAAATACTAATGACTTGTTTCCCCTTTAACATGTAGTCTTCCATAGCCAGGAAAATTCATTGGTTTAAGTTCATTATAACATATTGCAGATCAAACTGTACATTATTTTTATTATCAAATGAAATATTTCTATACTTAAAAAGTTAAGGCAATTTATAAGGAAAAATTCTTTCCCTTTACCTAGTCTGAAATCTTCCATTAAATACGTACACATAGATTAATACAAGGTAGATATAAATGTATCATACAAGGCAATGGTCCAAAGTGATTGAAAGAATGAAATAGATC
The DNA here is from genome assembly GCA_004027595.1 of Dinomys branickii. NCBI lineage: Eukaryota > Metazoa > Chordata > Mammalia > Rodentia > Dinomyidae > Dinomys > Dinomys branickii. The sequence goes on from PVLD010036908.1 coordinate 8,083, forward strand.
TCTAACTGACATTTCGGTAATAAAGGAATACTAGTATCATATATAAATTAATCATGTATTAATATTATATATAAACATCAGCTAATATTTTTACAAACTGCTTTCTGAGATGATACACTATTAATTTTATTTTGAGCACTCTACGAAATCAATAGCTTAGCACATCTTCAAGATTATTAGTTTATAGAATTTTAAGTTACTGGACCAAAGAAGGAGCATGTTTTATATTTTAAAGAGAATAAAATTTTTAAATAATGATACAGGATTTCAAAATAAGATAGGAAATTAACAATGTTTGTTATATTGCATATTGTTATCTTAAAAATAATTATTCAGATTACCAGATATAGACATCCAAAATTGATCAAACAATTAAGCATTAACTGTTCCTTTCAATAAACCAATAGAAATTAGTGGTACAATTACCTTCTTTATCTTGGTATATATGTACATATTTTTCCCTACCAGAAAAGTTGAGAACATCATACCACAGCAATATATATGCACCCATGTTTATAGCAGCACAACTTGTCATAGCTAAATCTAAGAAACAACCCAAATGCCCATTGACTGAGGAATGGATAAAAAAGATGAGGTGTTTTTATACAATGGAGTATTACTCAGCTATAAAGAAGATAAACTCAAGAGTTATCAAGGTAAATGGATGCAACTAGAGACCATACTCATAAGTGAAATAAATCAGACTCACATGTGTAAAACATCATACTGCCTCCCTGGTTTGAGAACCTGTAAGAGTAAATAAGATCTGAAAGGTACAACAGATATTGTGAAAGGGAAAGAAATTGCTCAAAAGGAAAGAACAGGGACTGGAGAAAGGGGAGAAGAGAACATCTGTGGTAGGCCAGTTGCTTCCCAAAGAGACCCATGAACAACGTGTGAATAGGTCTGACTCTCCACAGTGTTGCCGGTATGTTGTTTTGTAAGTGTTTTCATTTCTGCGAACTGATAGGGTAACATGTTATCACAGTATTTATTAGAATTTCTTAATAAAGACCACGAAGAATGTTTAACCCATTTTTGCATCATTTTGTTTACTTGGCAGCAACTCTGATCAGATCTCTTTTCTATCTATCTACTTGCTTCTTTAGGTTTTCATTTATAAAGCTTTTTACTTTTCAAATGTTAAGGAAATTTGCTACAGCTAAGAAAATAGTAAAGGTTTTCCCCCTTTGTGATTAACCTTACTTTGTGGCATAGTTTTCTCCTCTTATTTTTTTGTGGTACTGGGAATCGAATTCAGAACCTTGCACTTGCCAGTCAGGTGCTATGCCACTGAGCTATCTCCCCAGCCCCCACATTTTTCTCCTAATGATCTAGTAGAACATTGTAAGTCTCATATATAGTTAAATGTGTCCATCATATCCTCTGTGGTTTCTAGATTTTTGTACCTACATCACACAGGCCTTCTCTAATGCAGTATTATGAAAACATCCACCTGCTTCAATAAATTTACAACATCTTATTTCTATTTTAATATTTGAATCACCTAAAAATGTTATGTTTGAGGAGTGAGAACAAATTTTTAATTTTTCAAAATAGGCATTCACCCCCAAAAGATTTATGAATAATTTGTGTGTTTTACCATTGGCATGAGATTCCACCTCTACCATACAAGTTTCAGAATGAATTTGTCTTCATTCTTCACTTCCTGTTTTATTACATGGACAAAATTAATATTCACAAACTTGAAAAAGGTATTTTCTAATGAATGCTTGGGTGTCCTATACATCTCTGGGTCTATACAAATCATCTCAAAACACAGTGGCTTATACAACAATAGTTTATGACTTATTATGACCCTGTGGTTTGGGAATCTGGAAGGCCTTTCTGCTGGTCTTTCCTGGGAGCACTCAACTGCCATTATCTACCAGATCAATAGGGAAAGAAGGGTTCATGGAGTCACACCCATGGTGACAGGTGCCGACTGTCCACTAGGGTGCCTTGGTTCCCTTCGTGGATTTCCATTCCCTGTTAGATTACATCAGGCTTCCTCATACTTGGTGGTCTCAGAGTTCAAGGAAGAAAACACCTAACACACAAGCGTTTATTAGACTTTTGATCTCCCCCACATTTACTCATGTTCCCTTGGACAAAGCATGTCCTCTCTGGATCTTTACAAATCATCTGTCTAGCTTACAGGTCATTCTTGAAAGCACTTAGCGTTTGATGATTGATGGGACAAAGAACTCACGGCCCTTTAACCCTACACACTGGCTATTCACACAGCTACATCTCTAATGTATTTTTGGGTTTTTTTAGGGATTTTTCTATCCAGAAAACTCTCTTGAGTAAATTAATTAGGTCTAAAATTTTATGTGTATAAAATATATTTTCAATAATTATGACATTGAGTCATATTTTGTTTGTATTTCTTGGTATAATTAATATTTTATTTATAGAAAACAAAATATTATGTATAATATATATTATGTCCTCTAAGGTATTAATTTTTATTAATTTTATATATTTTTATTATTTTCTAAATATCCTGCAGTTAAAATTCTGATTTTCTTTTATTTATT
>PVLD010036909.1:0-10620 GCA_004027595.1 Dinomys branickii
ATATGCAAGCAGTATGGAGACACTCTTGTTGCTCGTAGTAGTAGTTTGGGGTGAGTCCTGAAGCCTGTGGACTCGTCCCATTGCTGTCAGGAACAGGTGGTGATTGCACAGGCCGCCGAGGCTCAAGGTGCTCACAGAGGACGTTCAGGGTGGGAGCTGAAGCCCAGTAACTCAGTTCATGCTTCCTGCTTGATGTTGGAGTGAGAAGGGCGTGGGGCCGTGTGATCCACCTCCATCTGCAGCTCTCTCTTGCTGTTGTGCTCCAGTTCCCGTTTGTTCCTTGGCTGGATCCCTGGGAGTTGCTGTGGCTGTGATGTCACTGCCGATGCACCCCACCGCTCCCCACTGGCAGACGCCCACACAGTGCAGAGGCAGGAGGCCACAGCCTCGAGGCAGGCATAGAGCTGGGTGTGGTGGGATGTGTACTGGCTGCTCTGGCTCCACCTTGCCTCCAGGTGCTGATTAGGAAGGTTGCTGCAGGGTGGGGACTCCGCTTCAGTGGCTGTTGCAACCTCTCATCCTCACACTGGATTTGACAACAGTTTCCAACCACCATTGCCTCTTTTCCTGGCTGCGCCCTCTCCTCTCCAGACCTGGACCAGCTCCTGGAACTCTGCTCTCCCCTGGCCGAGTCGGGAGGCCTCCATGAGCGTGGGTCTCCGAAGCTGAAGCTGCGATTGCTGGAACAAGGGCTTGGGCCAAGAGTGTGTTTGAAGCAGTGGCTTCCTCTTTCTCCATCTCTTCTCCCTCCGACTGTGCCGTGGTGGCCCTCCGATCCTTTCCTCCAGGAGAGGTTTTGCTTGGTCTTTCCTAGGGCTTCAGTTCCCATTTCAGATCCTTCTTGGGTTCAGGGTACACAACTCTCTCCTTTCTGTCTTCATATTGCTATATTTCATTGTCTGGGTGGTAATCCTCTGGGAGGTTCTCTCTCTGCTGCCTACCCAGTCGCCATCTTCCCAGAAGTTCTGTTTCGTCTTTTTGAGACAGGGTCTCACTATGCACTTCAGGCTCACTTATGTAGCCCAGGCTGGCCTCGAACTCTCAACGATCTCCCTGTCTCAGCCTCCAAGTGCTGAGATTACAGTCATGCACCACCATGCATGGGAAATTAATTATTATTATTATTATTATTATTATTATTATTTTTGTACCAGGAATCAAACTCAGGACCTTGCACTTGCCAGGCAGGCACTTGTGCCACTGAGCTATATCCCTGACCCTGCTTGTTTATTTGCTTTTAGTACAGAGAATTGAACCCAGAGCCTTCTGCATGCTAGAGAAGAACTCTACCACTAAACTACCTCCCAACCAACTTTTCCTTTTTCTTTTTTTTTTTTTATAGTTTTTAAGGCAGGTTCTTGCTATGTAGTGCAGGCTGGCCTTGAACTCACTATGTATCCTAGGTTGAATTCACTGTGGTCTTCCTGCCCCAGCCTCCCAAGTGCTGGGATTACAAACATGTGCCACCAAGCCTGGCCCTTTCTGGATGAGTCAGGTAAAGGAGACACCATTCTTTTCAGATGTTTATTTCAGCTATGAGAAGCATTATAGTTAGTAATAGTACTAAAATGTAAATCAGACGGGTGTGTTGGCAGAGGCCTACCTATAATCCCAGCATTTGGGGGAGGCTGGCTAAATTGTCCAGGCTGCCCTTGAACTTCCACTCTTGGTACTTCAGCATCCCAAATAGCTGGGGTTACAGGAGTAGGCTATCTCACACACAGCCCTAAGCTCCTCATTTGAAATTGTTCTTTTAGTAGAGTGTGGTAGCACATGCCTTTAATCCTAACACTGGAGAGGCTGAGGCAGGAAGATCCCTTAGAGTTTGAGGCCATGCTGGACTACATAGTGAGTTTAAAACCAGCCTGAACCATATAGCAAGATACTCTCTCAAAACACCAAACAATAAATATGAATAAATATTGAAAAATAAATACAAATAAAAATGTTTCATTTTGAATTTGTTTTTTAAAAACTGTAATGTAAACTGGGCATGATGGCACATGTTTATGATCCTGGCATGCAGGAAGGCGAGGCATGAGGATCTCAAATTCAAGGCCATCCTGTACTATATATCCAGGACTCAAAAAACCAAAACCAAAGCAAAACTGAAAGACCGTGAGACAAACAAAACAAGCCACCATTTTGCAACTTCTGAGGGCAAAAGTTGTAGGTTTATTTAAGGCAAGTGATTTTTTAGATGCGGTTGGATTGCCTTTGAGCGGGAACAGATCTGATCTATGTGTCTAGGTTTTGTTTGTTCTCATGCTAGGATCAACAGGGATGTTGTCAGCCAGGCCAGGCTCAGTAGCTAAGCTTTGCCCACAGACAGTCTTTGAGCTCTTCCTTCCTTCCTTCTTTCTCTTCCTTCCTTCCTTCCTTCCTTCCTTCCTTCCTTCCTTCCTTCCTTCCTTCCTTTCTTTTTGAGAGTTCTATGTATAGGGCTGAGGATATAGCTCAGTGGAATAAGTGCCTGCCTAGCAAGCGCAGAGTCCTGAGTTCGATCCCCAGTACTGCCAAAAAAAAAAAAAAAAAAAGAGTTCTATGTATAGTAGTAGTTCAGGCTGGCCTGATGTTCACTATGTAACCCAGACTGGCCTCAAACTCTTAGGGAATCTTCTTGCCTCATCCTCTCCGAGTGCTGGGTTTATAGGCATGTGCCACCACATCCAGCTGATTTACATTTTAATACCGTCACTAAAGTACAGTGCTTCTCATTGCTAAAGTAAACATCTGAAAAGAATGGTACCTCCCCTACCTGGGCCTCCTCTTCCTAACAGCTGTAAGCTTTTCCAGGAAAGGACCTTGATGCATTCATGTTTGTCCATAAAATACACTCAATAGGCCCAAACTACCTCTTGTTCTCTTCTTGTGGTATGGTCTTGGACCTTGTTAGCTGTGTGTGTGTGTGTGTGTGTGTGTGCGCGCGCGCGCACGTGCATGTACATGCACGTGCATGTGTATTGTCTCTATTCAGTCTGCCTGTTGGAGTTCTGAGAAGAAAGTCAACTCTTCAGGTCCTTTTACGTGTGACAGCTAACTGACTGTGGCAACTTCAGTAAGAAAAGCCCAATTGCATTGCTTCAGCCTAGTTCTTAGTGTGGCTAAGGGAATGCACTGAAGACAGAAAACCCACCCTAGAGCAGGTTATCTTCTGAGTGGAGTAAAAGGGCCACAGAGGAGGACGGCTCGCTTCTATTTCTTTAGAAGAGCTCCAGTGTAAGCCTAGTATAGCTGAGGAAGCTCAACCTGTGAGGACTGATGATAATGCTGAAACTCCTCAGGACCCACCTTCACTGCCCACTTTTTAAAAAATTTATATACATATTTTTAAAGTCTCATTGTGCGTCGTGGTGGTGCATTCCTGTAATCCCAGCACTTGGTAGGCTGAGGCCGGAGAATCATTGCGAGTTCGAGACCGGCCTAGGCTACAAAGTGAGCTCAAGGGCAACCTGAACTGCATAGCAAGACTCTATCTCAAAAAGACCAAAACTAACAAACATAAAGTCTCCACAGAGCCTGTCAAATATTGCCAATGCTGACTGTCTTTGAAGTCATGTGGTGGGAATTGGGAAAAGTTTTCAATTAGCAATAATTGCACCATGGTAGTGCGCATCGGCTAGATACTGCCACTGCTCAAAGCTCACCACCGACCTGCTTTTGTCTCTAGTCCTATAACCAGGCTCAAATTGCAGAAGGCACCTATGGGTAACATACATAGTGTGATCCATGAGGAGGTCTGCTATTTTCCCAAAGAATATCTTGCTGAGAGTATTGGTGGATACCTGTAATCCCATTGTAATCCCAGCACTCGAGAGACTGAAGCAGGAGGAGCACGTGGTGTTTGAGGCCAGCCTGGGCTATGTAGTGAGTTCAAGGCCAGCCTGAACTACATAGCAATCCAAAACAAAACAAATAACAAGAACAAAAAAAAAAAAACTTAAAGAATTTCGTGTGTTTTTTAATTCCTATAAGCAAAAGCCTGATAAGCAGGTATAGGAATGGATTTTACTGGTGTGGGGTAATAGTGGCAAAAACATACCTGGGTCAGGGTGAGTTTATTGATAATGGTCCTGTTAAGCAGAGATTCTGATTTTTTTTTTGTGCTGGGAATTGAATTTACAACCTTATACTTGCTAGGCAGATGCTGTGCTGTTGAGCTATATCCCTGACCCAAGATTCTGAATTTAATGTGGCAACTGGGGAAGTAAAAAAAGGTCTTAAGGTATTATTTGTTTATTTGGCTAGTTGGCCGAAGTATGAATCAAAAGATGGCTTGCTATGAAGGAGTTAGAGAGACCTGATGGTCCCTAGTTTACTGCTGATGGGGGGATTCAGTATCCAACTGCCTGTATGAGGGTACAGCAAAAGGATGAAATAAGAAACAGACAAATTTAGTAATGCATGACAGCAGTGCCTCAGGACGGGCAAAAACAATAACACTCTGAGGTAGCCGCTATTTGTTGGGTGTATACAGTAACGGAAGGGATTATCTGAGGACTCAGAGGGCAGTGGTGATCTTATGCTAATGAGGATCCTTATGTAGATGAGGGCAGTAGAGGGAGATGACAGGTTAAGAAGGGGTTTGTCTTTTCCCCAAGTTTTTATTACTCCTGGGTTCTCTTTTTGTTTATTTATTTATTTTTTTATTATTATTTTTTTTACTCCTGGGTTCTCAAGGAACTGGAATGTCTTCAGCTGTGCAGTCTTGCTCTGGGGTGTCACAGCATCAGGGACCATTGAGGCCTCACTGAAGACCACTGTGACTAGAGGCCCAGGGAATTATGTTCCCAAATACTCTAACCAGCCCACATGGCAAAGCCTTAGGCCTAGGATAAGCCCTAATTGCAATTTAATTATGAAATGATTTTCCCCCAACAATTATATAGAATGGTCCTTGACACAGAGGCTCAGGGAAATGGGAATGTGGGAGTTCATGTTAAACATAATCTTCTGTTGGGGACCACTACAAAGTGGCTCTGAGCAGGATTTAATATTAACCAATTGGCTTTTCACATTTACTTGGGAGTTGTCCGAGACTTAGGCACCTTGTCTGCAGATGGGCAGCTGATTCACAGTAAATGAACCTCTATGAGTCACTGGTCACTGCTGAGGCCTGCATTGGCCTGTGACGCCGTGACGCCTCAAGGACAAGGTGACTGCAGCCAAGGATGCCTGGCTCCCCGTCCTATTAACTTCTAGAAGGGGCTGGGGATATAGCTCAGTGGAATAAGCGCCTGCCTAGCAAGCTCAGAGTCCTGAGTTCGATCCCCAATACCACCAAAAAAATAAATAAATAAATAAATAAATAAACTTCTAGGAAACTATGGCTGCAGGCATCTCAACCCTGCTGTGAAGGCCTTCCTGGAGATAGCATAGCTCTCCTAAATTAACATAATAGTACTTGGAGAAGTCCTTGAAAGGATTCCCAAGTCCTGCCCAGATTCCTGCATTTTCTTCAATATTCCCCCTCCTTTATTTGTAAATCTAATAAAAACGGGCACCCAGAAAAGTCTGGCTAATTCAGAGAATATAGAAGGTGGAAGAGAATTAGTCCCTCCTGGAAACCCTGAAATCATATTCCATTGTCTCATTTTTTATTCCATCCACTCACTTGGGAGATTACAGACCTGATCAGCCTGCAATAACTTAAGTTTTTTTTTTTTTTTTTTCCCCCGGGACCGGGGATCGAACTCAGGGCCCTAGTGCTCAGCGGCAAGCACTCAGCCCACTGAGCTGTACCTCCGGCCCAATAACTTAAGTTATTCAACCCGGTCTTCGATAATCTGCCACACTGGAATGATCTAAAAAGTGTATCCTTCACTAACACCTTGAGAAACAGATTTTTTTTGTCATTTTGAGAGACAGGGTTTCACTATACAGTTCAGGCTGGGCATGAACTCACAGCGATCCTCCTGCCTCAGCCTCCCAAGCTCTGGGATTACAGGCGTGAGCCACCATGGACGGTTTGAGAAACAGATTCTTGAGGGGAGCACCAGCACCCCTGAAGAGCCCTGCCATTTGTCTTTGCTGTGTGCCAGACCTTATAGTGGGGACCACAGTTGGGAAACTGAAAGACAGTGGGTTTGATTGGATCGTGGAGTGGCAGAGATCAAGTGGCAACACTTCATCGCCACAATCAGCACATGGCAGCGGCACAACAATGCTCAGAATGGTCTGACCCTTGTAGACCTATGGTGTTAGTTGATCGGCCACAGTGTCCCCAGAAGTGAAGTAGGAAGCCTAAAAGATTTTTACTAGATTTATATAAATGAAAAAAATTGGAGCTGGGGATATAGTTCAGCAGCACAGCACCGGCCCAGCAAGCATGAGGTCATGAATTCGATTCCCAGTACCAAAAAAAAAAAAAAAAATTGAAGGGAAAATGAACAGAGACCTATTTCAAACTGTAGTAACAGGGAATCTCAGCCCCTCAAACAGTTCTTGGAGGTGTGCCAGTTTATAGACCCAGAACCTCTTGAATGAAGGGGAGGCTGGGTCCCCTTGAGGAAGGACCCTGGTGCCACCACCAAAAACTTCTACAATCTTTCTCCCATCCTTCCCCCAAAAGATATAAGGCTTTTCTTTTCAGTCTTTTTGAGACAGAGTCTCACTATGCAGTTCAGACTGGTCTTGAACTCATTTTGTAGCCCAGGGTGGCCTCAAACTTGCAATGATCCTCTTGCCTCAGCCTCCTGAGTGCCAGAATTACAGGTGTGTGCCACCATGCTCGACAAAGCTTTTTATCAAAGTCACTGTATACTGGGGGAAGGGAAATTATCAGACACTTCAGAGACTAGTGGACACTGTTTTTGAACTAATGCTGATTCCGAGGAAATCTTTTATTTTTTTGTCTTTTTGAGACAAGGTTTCACTGTACAGTTCAGGCTGGCCTTGAACTCACAGGGATCCTCCTGCCTCTGCCTCCCAAGTACTAGGATTACACCATGTGCCACCATGCCCAGCCATAAAATGTTACTGTGGCCCTCCAGTGAGAATAGGCACCTATGGAGGTTAGGTGGCCAACAGAGTTTTAGAGAAGGTCCAACTTGCAATGGGTCCAGTAGATTCTCAAATCTATTCTGTAGTCATTTCTCCTGTTCCAGAGTGCATAATTGGGATAAATTTAATACTTGGCAGAACCTTCACACTGGTTCCTTAACCTGTAGTGTGAGGGCCATTGTGGTTGGGAAGGCCAAGTGGAAGCCATTAGAGTTGCCTTTGCCTGGTAAAACAGTAAACCAAGATCAGCACTGCATTCCTGGAGGGCATGCAGAGGTTAGTGCTGCCATGAAGGACTTGAAGGGTGCAGGAGTGGTGGCTCCCATCGCGTCCCCATTTAATTCTCCCTATAAGGGTGGTAGATTGTTTTAAACTGAATAAGTGGTGACTTCAATTGCACCTGCTGTACCAGATGTGGTTTCCCTGCTGGAGCAGATTAATACATCTCCTGGTGCGTGGTGTGCAGCTACTGATTTGGCAGATGCCTTCTTTTTCTTCATACCTATCTGTAAGACCCATCAGAAACAATTTGCTTTCAGCTGGCATGGCCAGCAATACACCTTCACTGTCCTACCTCAGGGGTGTGTTAGTCTTCCAGTCCTGTATCACAGCTTAGTTCATAGAGACCTTGATCCCCTTTCTCTCCCATAAGGGGTCACACTAGTCCATTACATTATTGATGATATTATACTGATTGGACCACAGGAGCAGAAGGTAGCAACCACTCTGTCAGTAAAGCATTTGAGAGCCAGAGGATGGGAAATAAATCCAACTAAAATTCAAGGTCTCTCTACCTCAGTGAAATTTCTAGGAGTCCAGATGTGTGGACTACATATAAATGGAAAAACATTATTTCCCTTCCTAGAGTACAAAGCATTTTCTGTGGGTGATGCTTACTCCTAGCATCAAGAAGCTGGAGTAAGCTTCTCCAGCTTACTCCCCTTTAAAGTGAAAGATAAATTGCTGCATCTGGCTCCCCCTACAACCAAAAAAGAGGCACAACACCCAGTGGGCCTATTTGGATTTTGGAGGCAACACATTCCTCACTTAGGTGTTTCACTCTGGCCCATTTACTGAGTGACTCGGAAAGCTGCTAGTTTTGAGTGGGGTCCAGAACAGGAAAAGACTCTGCAACAGGTCCAGGTTGCTGTGCAGGCCACTGTCTTACTGGTGCCATATGATCCAGAGGATCCAATGAAATGTTAGCGGCAGAAAGAGACAATGTTTGGAGTCTCTGGCAGGAACCTATAGGTGGATTGCAGTTGACCTTTAGGATTTTGGAGCAAGATTCTGCCATCATCTGCAAACAGTTACTCTCCTTTTGAAAAACTTCTCCTGGCCTACTAATGGGCCTCAGTAGAAACTGAACATTTGACCGTGGGACACCAGGTCACCATGAACGCTGAGTCGCCTGTTATGAGCTGGGTATTATCTGATACACCAAGTCATAAGGTTGGCCAAGCATAGCAACAGTTAGTCATTAAATGGAAGTGGTATATATGTGATTGAGCCAGAGCAGGTCCAGAGGGCACAAGTAAGTTACATGAAGAAGTTGCCCAGATGCCTCTGGCTTGTACTCCTGCTATATTGCCTTCTGTTTCCCAGCGTGTACCCTTGGCCTCATGGTTTGTATCATGTGATCAGCCGTCAGAGGAGGAGAAGGTTAGGGCCTGGTTTATGAATTGTTCTGGACATTACACAGATATCACCCATAAGTGGACAGTGAAGCTTTACAGCCTCTTTCCAAGACATCTTAAAGGGCAATGGTGAAGGGAAATCTTTACAGTGAGCAGAATGTCAGACAGTGTACCTGGAAGTACATTTTGCCTGGAAGGAGAAATGGCCAGATATATGACCCTATTTTGATTATAGGCTGTAGTTAATGGCCAGATATTTGGGTGATGGGTATGTGGCTAGACCTTGGCTAGACCTTATGGGCAAGGAATATAAAAATATTTGTTGTTGGGAGCCTTGGAAGCTGGAAAGTAATTACATGTACAAGACGAAGCCAGCCAGAGAACACAGGAGCTCCAAGAACACAGGAGCTCCTTGATACACATAAACAAGCCAATGTAGCTTGTTAACTGATTGCTGGGGAATGAGGCTGAAATCAACCAACCTCTTGAGGGTATAAATAAACGCTCTACTGTTCATGAGTAGTTCCCCTTCTCTGCTGAGAGAGAGGACCTCCACCTGATCCCAGCTTTTTCTCGTTCTCACCACTGTTCCTTCCTAGGGTACAGCAAGAACCCAACAGATCCCTACAATTTGTATCCTATGTAAACACCAAAAAGTGACCTCAGCAGAAAAAGACCTGAACAGTCAAGTGGATAAGATGACCAACGGGTGGTCAGCCTCTTTCTTCAGGCATCCCTGCCATTGCTCAATGGGCTGATGAACAGAGTGGCCATGGTGGCAGGGATGGAGGTTATGCACGGGCTCAGCAACATGGATTCCCATTCACCAGTGCTGATCTGGCTACAGCCACTGCTGAATGCCCAATAGGCCAGCAGAGACCAACACTGAGTCCTCTGTATGGCACTATTAACCAGGGTGATCAGCCTGTGACCTAGTGGCAGGTTGATTATATTGGACCACTTCCATCATGGAAAGGACTGTGCTTTGTCCTTACTGGCATATACACCTATTCTGGATACAGACTTGCCTTCCTTGCATGTAATGCTTATGCCAAAACTACCATCTGTGGTAAAATGCCTTCTCCACCAGCATGGAATTCCACATAGCACTGCCACTGACCAAGGAACACATTTCATAGCCAATGAAGTGATGTAATGGGATCATGATAGAAAAGTGAAATGGTCTTCTGAACATAGTTATAGCACTAGCTAGGTAGGACTAGGGTTTTTTGTTTGTTTGTTTGTGTATTTTTGCAGTACCAGGGATCAAACTCAGGACCTTGCACTTGCTAGGCAGGCACTTACTCTACTGAGCTATATCTCCAGCCCTAGGTGGGAGTAGGTTGCAGTGCTGGGCCAAGGTTCTTCAAAAGGCTGTATATGGTGTGAATCAGCATCTACTGTATGGTACTGTGTCTCCCATAGCAAGGATTCATGGGGCCAGGAATCAAGGGGTGGACATGGGAATGGTACCATTCACCATGACCCTTAGTGATCCACTAGCAAAATTTTTGCTTTCTCCTCCTGCAACCTTATGCTCTGCTAGTTTAGAAGTCTCACTTCCAGAAGGGGAAAGGTTTGTATTATGAAGCAGAACAATGATACTACTGAACTAGAAGCTAAGAGTTCCCATTGGTCATTTTGGTCTCCTCATGCCTCCAAGGAAAAAACTTTAAAAGGGAGTTATAGTGCTGACAGGGGTGGTTGACCCAGACTATTAAGGGGAAATTGGACTATTACTCCACAGTGGGGGAAGAGAAGAGTGTACCTGAAGTTCAGGAGATCCCCTAGGATGCCTCCTAGTACTATTATGCCCTGTTATTAAATCAATGGAAACTACAACAACCCAACTGTTATGGCTGATATATTGTGTCAACCTGGGGAGTCTAAGGGGCTGGGGATATAGCTCAGTGGAATAAGCGCTTGCCTAGCAAGCACAGGGTCCTGAGTTCGATCCCCAGTACCGCCAAAAAAAAAAAAA
>PVLD010036910.1:0-10623 GCA_004027595.1 Dinomys branickii
GTTTTGTTCCTCTGTTTTCCCATTTTTGGGTATCAGATTCAAAATGTGGAGCTATAAATTCCACAGACAGTTCAGCAGGCAAAGGTCTGCTGCAGAGGCTGCTCCAATGGTTACTTCTCTTTGGGAGAATGTCCCTTAAGCTGTCTGCTGAGATTTCCGCTTCTATTCCCTACCCCAAGACCTGGCCGGGGCAAATAGCTCGCCACCCCAGGATTCTTGCAGATAGGCCACTCAGGTTTTCCTCCCTGGGTGGAGCTCCTTCCCCCCTCACAAAACCCGTTGGGGCGCCTAAGTAGGTCTTCCCACCCGGGAGATCCCGAAGTCCTTGAAGCTGCTTTGATGTCTCTCGCTGGGCTGAGCTTCTTCCCGATTCAGGAAAAACCGGTTAGAGCGCACACTTTACTCACCCTGTGATCGTGCAGACAGGAGTGCCGTTCAGATGTTTTTCCCTGGATCGAGATCCTATCTTTTAGAAAAGCTCTTTTCTTCTCCAAATGTCACCCAGAGTACTTTAATAAATGTATTAGAATTTAAGCTGGATTTTCAAGGACACTGATTGTGGATATTAGAAAGCCTAGCATTTAGACAAGCAGATAAACGGAGGAGATTCCAAATGGACCAGGAGGACAGGCAGGACTGGAAGGTGCCTGCTGTGCTGGCGAAGCTCTGGTAGGCTGGGCTGGTTACCTGAGTGCATGTGCAGGGGTGACTGGAGATTCATTATACCTGGATGTAAGCTTGGGAAGCACCCTGCGTGTGCAGAAGGTAACCAGAGCCATCTTTGGAAGGAGTGGCTGCACAGAGCCCCATGTTACTGGACAGGGTGTCTGGTGGACCTTGGGTTGAGCTATCAGGTTTTATGGTTTAGCGGTGAACTGTCCACCCACAGGGTGAAGTGTGGAGGGGTGGGGCTTTGGGAAGGGAACTGAATCACGGGGGTGGATTCATCCATTGAAGACCTCAGGAGCTGATGAGCTGTTAGGAGGTGGGGTCTTGTTGGACACAGATCACTGGGGGAGTGACCTGGACGGGTGCATCTCCCTCCTTGGCTTTCCTTTCTCTCTGCTTCCTACTCACCATGACGTGAGCAGTCCCCTTCCCCATGCCCCTGCACCCTGGTGTTTCTGCCTTGAAGCCATCCCACCATGCATCGTCCCTGTGGGCCAAAGCAAACCCCCCTTTAAGTCGTGGGTGTTGGGCATCATTCCCAGTGACAGGGAAGTGACTGAGACACCAGGCAGCATTGTAGTGGTACTGGAGTCAGCCTCTTGCCTAAGGGCAATGGCTGTGGTAGCCTCAGGACCCTGGGCTGCTGGGAGGAGGACCCTGGGGCCCTGCGCACTGAGTCAGCTGGGGAGGAGATGTTTGGCTTTTGTGGAGCTCCTCTGTGTGGGATCACTTGGTTGTGATCATTATGTAGGTTGTTGTACAAGGGACACTGATCATGGATATTAGAGAAAATAAGAAATAAGAGAAATGCCAGAAACAGATTGGGCTCTATAGAAACAACAGCGTTTAGAGGTGTTTAGATAAACTGCTTCCCACTTGGGCCTTAAATTAACCCTGTCACTTGACTGAATGTGGTTAAGGGTGTGCTGCTAGCTTCTTTTTTGTGCTTGTTATTTATAGGTTCTTCACAGGTTGTTTCTCTGGAACCTGGGTTGTCTGGTTACAACTTGAAACATTATAAGGGAAAATGATGCTCCATGGCATTAGAAGTCAAAGGAATAGGGATTTCTAGGGAGGGGCTGAGGTAGTCTGGAAGTTCCTACAGGTTGTGATTTTCCCTGGATCTTGGAGATGGAGACCTTGCAGTTGATGCTTGGTACCCCAACATTGGTGGGAATTGAGGGAAGGGAATGTACCAGTTCACTTGGGCTGTTGGAACAGATACTACAGACTGGGCGACTTGAGAAGAAATTAATTTTCCTACAGTTCTGTGGGCTCAAACTCCAAAATCACAGTGCCTCCAAGACTGGTCTCTGCTTGGAGACAGGTGCCTTCTTCCTGTCTCTTCTGTGGCCTTTTGTCTGTATCAGCTGGGGAAGCGAGAGGAGGAGAGCGCTTTGGGGTCTGTTCTGTACTTCAAGGGACACCAGTTCTATCAGGTCAGGATTCTACTCTTCTGACTTTATTTAACCTTAATTACTTTCTTAGAAGCTCTATCTCACAGCCACATTAGGACTTCACAGCAGAATTTGGTGGGTGGAGCACAACTCGGTCTGTAGTAGGATGAGACAAGGGCTCAGTCAGCCACTAGGAGTCAGGGCAGGACTTCTCTAGTCAGAAGGAAGCGTGGTTGGGAGACCAGAACAAGGGGCAGAGCAGGCTTGGCAAGGGCCCTAGAGGTTGCAGCAAGAGATAGGACCAGTCTGCCATGTACCTTCTTCCGGTTCCCTCACACTTGTCCTGAGGGCTGGAGGCAATGGGCGGTGCCTTTCACATACAGAGCGGCCCTTTGATCTGAAGAGGGTGAAAGCGCTGGAAAGGGTAGAGGCTCTCTGGGGGGCCTTTGTCTTTGGGGAAAAAGGCATCTGCCAGACTTGAGCCCCCTCCCTGCCCCCTCAGCCCCTGGGCTCCTTGGCGATGCCCGCTGGGACTGGCTCTCCCCACAGAGGGGGAGTATGGGGGAGACCGAGACCTGCTGCAGACACTGGGCAGGGAGCTTAACCGAGTCTTCCCACAGCCCAGCAAGGGAAGGGGTGGGAAGAAGGGCTGTGGGGAGGCCGGGGAGAGCAGGGTGGGGAGCGCTGGAAGGAGTGGAACAGCGGGAAGGTGGGATTTCAACGTGGCTGGGATCTGTGGTCCTAGTGAGCACACCCTTGTGGGTAAGTGTGTGTGGCACTGGAAGGAGGGAGAATAGCCTTCCACTTCTAAGAAGCCGCGATTTGGGGTCCACTGGTAACTCCCCTTTAAATAACAACTGTACAGAGATGCAAGCCCTAATGCGAAAGCAGCAGGATGTCTATCCTGCTGTGTTACCCAAGGAGAAAAGTAAACCCCTGTAGTCTTTGCACCATGGGATGCTCAGGTTGGTGGGAGTTTTATCCTACCGAGAATTTCCGGTATGTAGTTCTTCCTTTCTGACTGTCCTGCTGTGCTGTCTAACACTTCTTGAAATCTAAAGTGATTGTACTATTTTCTATGATAATGGGTGTCTGTTTGTCAATATGTTTTTGTACTTTTATGTTTCTAAAATAAAAAAAAAAAAAAAAAAAAAAAAAAGTGATGCAAATTGAAAGACTTGCCAGAAGGCGGTTGGTGTTTGGCCTGGACTGAGTCTTCTCTGCTTGTGGACAATTTCCGAGCCGTTCTGTGCAGACTGGAGGACTCTGAGTGTGCAGCTGATGGTGCAGCTGTCCCCGTGTTGCGAGTCCCACGTCCACACAGGTGTCACAGGCACGGCTTGGGGAGGGGGGTGCTGGAACCCTGCACTGTGCTGCGCTGTCCCTTCATGGGCTGTGGTTTGGGTGGCAGGCTGGGAACAGACAGGGCACAGTGACTCGGCACTTGTAGAGCACTAGGAGGGGAGAAGTCTATAGGAAGAGGAGGTGTTTTAGTATTTTTTCCCCCAGAGGTGGAAAGTGATCTCTGGGTGATGAGCGCCGGCTGACAGGACAAGAAGGGGTCATTTGGGGGCTGCCCATTAAACTTCTGGTCTGGGTGGCGCTGTCGTAACCACAGCAGTGCTGTCAGGAGCAGTCGGTGTTGTGCCTGCCCTGGCCTTGGAGCTGTGCAGGTCGTGTCTTCAGGAGAAGTGGCTTAGATCCCCCGGAGAGGCCAAGGCTAGGGTGGCTGCCCATCTCCGTTTTCCTACCTCATCTCTCAGTCCTTAGCGCATGGACTTTGGAGACCACGGATCTCACAGAATTGGAAGTTTGAATTCTGGCTGCCCCCATTTCCTAGCATCATGACCTTGGCAAGATATTCAGCTTTTCTGAGTCTGTTTCCTCCCCAGTAAAATGGGTACAGTGAGACAGATGTCACTGGGCTGTTCAGAGGAATAACCTGAACCTTCATAAAGTGCATAGCGCATAGTAGACACTCAAGGAAAGTTTAGTCCGACCACCCTGGGTTCCTCTTGTCTGGTCCCATTTCTCTACTTTTAGACTTTCTTTTTCAAACCAGGAGAGACCTGCACAGGGCTGGGGTTGAGTTCTACTTCTGAACCTATAAACTCGCCGCTTGACTTTACTCCCAGTGTCCAGTGAGGAACCAGTCTTGCTAATGGTTGGTTCGGGAACCTGGGTTGAAACCAATCAGCACACAGCATTTCTCTCCCTACTCTTACTAGTCTGCACATGAGCCTGTGTTCTAAATTGGATTAGTAGGTGGAAGAGAAGGTAGTGGTTTGAAGAGGGGCTTTCTTTTTCCCTGGCTGGGCTTGTATTTTCTAGTTGTACAGGCAGAGATGTGGACAGGCTCTGCATTTGGGTTTTCTGTTGTATGAGAGCATGTTTTCTTGTGGTTTAAACTAGTTTAACTATTTACTCTCTGGATTTTTCTTCTTGGCAAGTGCTCCATATGTATGGCCCTTCCTTGATGGAGTCACTTTTCCTCTACATTATTTTACCACATATATACCTCACACAGACTAACATTTGGTCTTCTTTTGAATTGTCCTATCAGTGCATCTATGTCGTACACGTCCTTGTGTGTCTTGCTGCTTTCCTCAGCAGTGTGCAGTGCTCAGCTGTGCTGCTGGGTGTGGCGACTATTTTCACAGTTGAAAGGCATCTGTATTGGTCAAGTTTCCTGTTGCTGGGATGAAAGGCCACGATCCTGTCCCTTTTCCTCAAGCCTCTTAGTCTAGTTGGCATGTAAGATTAACTGTCGACACAGCATCCCACAGAGTGTGCCCGGAGTAGGGCTGGCTAGCACTGGAACCCTGGATTTTGGTATTTGTAGTTCTGAGGTGGGCAAATGACTGCGAAGGCCAGCTCCCCCTGGGCCTGTACTCCTATTGTTTGCACATATTGTTGTTATGGTTCAGATGTGGAATGTCCCCCGGCAGGCTCATGTGTGCAGACAGGGGTGGGTCCTCAGGAAGTGAGTGGATCACGGACGCGCCAAGCCCATCGTGATGAGTTTGTAGCTCACTGTGCTGTTAAGAGGTGGGGGCTGGTCAGGGGTGATGGGGTCCTTAGAAGTGTGACCGGAGGGGTATACCTCCTTCCCTTGCTCCTCCCCCTGCTCTTTCCTTCCTGGCTGCCACGATGTGAGCAGTTTTTCTCCACCACGTCCTTTTGCTGTGTTGTTTCTGTGTCAGGGACAGAGGTGACCATGGACTAAAACTGTGAGCCGAAGTATGCGGCTTCTCCTTTAAACTGTGGGTGTTGGGTGTTTTGTGCAGCAATGAGAAAGCAACTAAGGTGGTGCTCTGCTGCCCTGTGTGACCTGGTACCACCACCAATGGGGCAGGGACTTCGTCCTTCTCCAGATGGAGTCCCACTTCCTGGAGGACGGGTGTACTGTGTATGAAGGGCGTGCGCATGCCGTTGTTATTTAGAGGCACCATACCAGTGACTTTGGTCTTGGGCTGCCTGTCTCTGGATCGCTAGAGTTCTAATATTTTATTACACTTTCTTTCACCTTTTCTTCCCTGGTATGTTTTGCTTTGCCCTCTGGCATTACTCAGATTGAGAGCCGAGGGGCAAGGATCTGTGGGAAGACATTAGCAGCCTGCAGATTTTAGTTTGAAAGAATTACTGAGAGCTGTATCAGTGCAAGAAGCCTGGCAAGATGGTAACAATGGAAGGGACATTAAAGGGAATTCTCATAGTATTCCCAGGCACTCCCAAAGCTGGACTCAGGAGCTTAGAATGTGGAGTTGTTTTGAAATAACACTTCTATGTTTCCTTCCCTTTTTATCAGCCTATGTTTGTGACATATCATAATTATGTTTATCATGGGGAGCGGGTACATATATATACCACATCTTGATCATTTCTATGTCCCCTAATGCTTTAGATGATGGTTTCTAGCTAGGCCATGGAAAGGTGTGCATTTTTATGGAAAAATGGTAGAAAATAATACTATTGGGTGCGACACGCTGGCCCATCTGTCAGCACCCTGACAGCCCGCATCCCTCCTGGCGAGGCTGAGGCAGGCTGGGAGAATTGTGGTGCAGGGAGTTACATTCAGGTCCCTGCAGAGACTTGATCCAGGAAGTGATGTTAATGTGGCATAGGCCCATGGGAGAGGAGAGAATCTAGAGGAGTTTCAGACGTGGTAAGTTGAACTTGCTAGGGGGTCATTTCTTCCGGCTTTTGGATTGCTAACTCTCAGTTCTGGCTGTGCTTCCGGAGACTGCCTTCGTGATGGAGTCTCCTGCGGGTGATGAAGGCAGAAATTCCTAAGAGCATAGCTGTGATTACAGAAGTCGCTCTACAGAGGGCGCTGCACACGGGTTTGTCCTGGTGAATAAACGCCACTGAGTAACCTTGGGTGCACTGTGTAGGCTGCTGCCCAAGATGAAGGGAAATGAGTGCGCTGCAGAGGGGTGAATGGGTGAGGGACAACGAGTTGCGATCTGTGCTTTAGGAAAACAGGCTCAGAAGGTCTCAGGGAAAACTAAGGCATCTGAGTTCTGAGTTTGGCGGAGGAGGACAGCGTGTGACCTGGAAGAAGTGCGCCTGAATTTTGTAAGGTTTTCTGAAATCCTGAGTTGCAGAAATCTGCCTGGATTTCTCCTGCGGGGATTTCTCCTCAGAGGCAGCCTGAACCTACAGCAGCGGTCCTAGAACAGGGCAGGGCTGGGGCAGCGGGGACACCTCTGGGGTGCATGCACCGAGAAGCCGCTGTGCTCAGCCTGCTTGCTTACTTAAAGGGCTGTCCATTAACAGTCCTGTCGTCCCAGTTGTGTTTGCTGTGGCAGATTCTACTGTGCTTTGGGAGACTTGGTTGGCGACCACGCCCCATGCAGGATAGAAGAGGCTCCGGGGTCAGCTTGATGGATTTGTTTCGGAGGAATATACTTATACTTGTAAGGCACATCCTGAAACCTCAGAAATTTCAGACTGGGTCAGGTTTCATCAAGCACAGCAAAGAGAATAAATCACTTCAGAAAAATCAGCGGTCATTCGTCCTGGCAGAGAGGGGACCTTCCGAGGTGTTGCAGGGGTGCCTGACGAGGCTGACCCGGTCACAGTAATGGTAGCTGGGGTGAGTTTGGGGCTGCAGTGCTGTGGAGACTTCTCTCGGAGCACTAGGCTGTCCTGGTCTTTGCATCTCACCAGAGAGCGGGTTTCCTGCTGTCTCTGTAAATGGCTCCCTCAAGACTTGGTCAAGGTTTGCCCTGAAGGAGACACTTCTAGGAAAGCCTCCCAGAGCCCCTCTTGGGCCCAGCTGCAGGGCCACCAACTGCAGGGGGAGTTGGATGACAGTGACCTGTCCCCGGTTGTGTAGGATGGCAAGCTGGCAAGCACCACATGTCATAGGGAATATTCTGGGTGCGGTGAGCCCCTGTGAGAGCCCTGTGATCTCACTCAGATTTTCCTTCAAGATCCTCTCTTCAGTCTTTGTTCAAGGAGGTGGAGTTTGTGCGGTGCACCAGTCATCACCCTGTCCCTGCTAAGCCAGAGTAGGAGCTGGGGTTTGGTGCCTCCTCTATGACTTTGGGTCAAGCTGTTCTGGAGGCACGTCCTCGAGCCTTCCTCTGGCTTTCAGCAGAGAGAGAGCGCCTACTGTGTTTGGGATATACCAGCACCGGGGGTTCATCTAGTCCGGGGGACCCAGCCCATGTTCTCAGTGCTCAGCTGGTGTCTTGATATCTTAGTCCCCAGCTTATCTGGCACTGGCACTGGGTTTTAATGTGGAAGATGCTTAAGGCCTTCTGGAAGAGGTTGGGGATTAGACAGATGATGCTAAAGCCATGCTGCTCTGGGTGGTTGCTCAGAGTGTTTGCAGCAGCTGTAGAAGGGGGTCTTATGGCAGTTACTGGAAGTCGTGTTAGAGATGGAAAACATGAATTTCTGTGGTTTGTATCAAAGAGAGATTTGCTACCCGTTCGGCTGCACAGTCCAGTGTTGAAACTTCCTGGAAAGATACCTGTGTCTAGTATGGCTTTCAGACTGCCGGTGACCCAAGGTAAATTTTTCCGTGTGTGTGTGTGTGTGTGTGTGTGTGTGTGTGTGTGTGCGCGCGTGTGCATCCCATCGTGACAAGTTGGAAATCACAAAGCAAGCATTTGACGTTGGGCCTCTGCCTTTTAGCCTGCTCCCAGAGCTTCTTTTTTTTTTTTTTTTTTCTCGGGACCGGGGATCTAACTCAGGGCCCTAGTGCTTAGCGGCAAGCACTTGGCCCACTGAGCTGTACCTCCAGCCCTCCCAGAGCTTCTATGAGACACCAGACTTCCTCTCCCTGATTCTTCCTGACAACACTCATGCTTGTAGGGGAACTGAAAGGTCCCTAAGAACAAGGATTTTGTCCTTCTTGTCCAGTGTTATATCTCAGAGTGTTTGAAATAGTAGCCCTGCAGTAAACATTTGTTGACTGAATTTATGCATGGAAGAAGGAACGAATGGATGAACTTCAGGATCTTCAGCACTGTAACTTGCCTTGATTCTTTCTATTTTTGTTAGTTGACCGGCATAAACACGCATGTGATCTTTTGCCCTCCTTTATGGGGTCACAGATGTTCTTGATGCTGTTTGCTTCATCAGTCAGTCATTTTCCAGGCTCCTGGAGTAATCCGGGATCTCCACTGGTGTCATACTGCTCTTCCCTGTCTTTCCCCCTGATTCTGCTATTCTCAGGTCTTCTGATAGTGGAAGACCACAGAATCAGGGAACTCTGGTTAATGGGCGCTTCCTGGATATCCATCTTCTGCCAGAGACTGTCTATGATTTTGTATCGAGAGCCCTCTCCAGTCCTCCTCACAGTCCAGGAAGTTAAGTAATCCCATGAAAAGTTATTGGAAATCTAGCAAGTCAATGCCAATCTATTACTTCCAGTGCAACCCATGGTGAGAACAAAGACACTAAGGCAGATTTGTAGTTATGGGGAGCCAAGAGGTCCTAAGTCCAGCCACGATGATGGCCATCTGGAACAAAGGCATTTAGCCATGACTGAACCCAGATTTTATTCATTTGTGAAGAAGGGAGTGGCTTGACGATGAGTGACTGTGAGAACTGTGGGAAGTAGGTGAGCGCCATGAGCTGGTAGGTAGGAGGCCTGAAATCACCTCTGCAAATGCAGAGAGAAGGATGTGCAGAGACAGTAAGCTGCATAACACAACTGAGATAGTATCTAATGTTTTGGGGTCAGTACTTCAGCTCTGATGTATAATCTTTGAAGCCCCAGGAAGTCATAGCCTCTGTCCCAAGGCTGATGGGAGCCCACAGCATGGGGCACTGGCTCACACATCCTGCCTCAGGGGGTCGGGGAAACATACCTGCCATCTCCAAAGACTACCCTCAGCACCTCGGCTAGACCAATCTGCATTGCTGAAAGCCAATTGAAGGGATAAGAAAGGGTTCTAGCCAGCTCTGCACACATTAATACATGGAAATAGGATCAGGCTCAGCCAAAATAGAGGCAATTGCCTCTCTTTCAAGGAGAGTCACCTAGGTGGTCCTCCAGAGTTTTGAATAGGGAAATGTCTGATATCTTGAACCATCACCATGCACTAAACTCCCACTGACCATTTTAATGTCATAGGGCATAGTATAAAGTACACAAAAGTAGGAAGTGTACAAAAGAAGGAACAGCGGGTGGTGTCTCAGTTGGATAGATGGGAGCCAGAGTGGGACATTGGTGGCCTTTGACAGAGGCCAAGGAAAATTGTTCTGAGTGTTCCCAGTTTCAGACTTGTGGATTGTTAGGTTAAGGCAAATAATTTTTTTTTTTTTTTTTTTTGGTGGAGAGAGTGTTTATCTTTCTTTTTTTTATTTAAAAAAATAAAAGTACAAAAACATATTAACAAACAGACACCAATTAGCATAAAAAATAGTACAATCACAACTAATCTATAGACAAGGTGACATGGTCTCAACAGTGGTTATTTATCCATTGATATCTTCGAAGTGTAAATATATGAACCCATATACAGACATGCAAAATAAGTCAGACAATTAATCCTCTCAACAACAGAAAAAACACAAATACCAAAAATCCAAAGACAAAAAACAAAACAGGCAAACAACAACAGTAGCAACAACAACAACAACAAAAAACCACCAATAGTTGCTGCTTTGCATATTGATATCTTCGAAGTGTGTGTTCAGGATAACACATACAGACATACAAGATTGATCAAATAACCCGGCATCGATTATTTCTTAGCATTAAGTGATATAATACAATAGTAGAACCATGTTAGCTCTCCTGCATATATGTATATTCATATATACATACATAAATTTTTGTCTCTTTCTTTTCTCCTTTCCCTCGTCCCATCTGTTCTTTATTTTAGAACAGATTTTCTTCATGTCTCTTAGTTTATATTCCCACACTCGGGTTCTTACACCAGTGATACAATACGTTGCCTGCACATGTATCGCTGATTTATTTCACTTATGAGTATGGACTCCAGTTTTGACCACTTGCCTACAAAGTCCCCAAAACTGTCTTTCTTTATAGCTGAATAATATTCCATTATATAAAAATGCCACAATTTTTTAA
>PVLD010036911.1:0-10621 GCA_004027595.1 Dinomys branickii
CCACAAGGGAAAGCTCCCATCCCCTAAGATCACATTTAGTTACAGCACACTTAGGATTCAATCACCCTTCAAAAGCCCCACCTATGTACACATGAGGCTTTGGGGAAATATCTAGATATCAACCATAACAGACGTGAATATCTAATTGTTCTTCTAGTCCCGTTTGTTGAAAAGGCTATCAGTGCCCCACTGAATTGTACTTGTGCCTATCAAAAATTGCTTGTCTGTATAAGTACAGGGGTATATTTCTGAATTTATTTCTATTGCATTAGTCCATTTTTATACCCCATTAACACATTGTCTTATTTACTGAAGTTTTATAACCAATATTTAAATCAGTAGATGTTTGTCTCAAAGTTTTTATTGTTAAAGAAATTTTTTAGAATTTTTTCCCTGATTTCGTCAATTGCTCACAGATCATTCAAAAGCATATTATTTACTCCACATATGTTTTGGTAGTTTTGTGGTTTATTTTGCTATTAATATCTAATTTCATTTTATTGTGGATGCATGAGATTAGTGCAGTTCTTTTGTATTTATTGAGACTTGCTTATAGCTGAAAATACGGCCTATTTTAGAGAATGTTCCATTGGCTTCTAAAAAGAATGCTTATTCTGCTATCGTTGGATGGAAAAGTTTGTAGATGTAAGTTTGTCTGCTTGATCTCTCTGTGAGAGATGGAAAATGAAGTTACACAGGTCTATCTGTTCCTTTATGTCATGTTCTGCGCATATGTATTTAATATTGTTTCTTCTTGGTGAATTGGTGAATATTTCCCTTTTCCAATATGTAGTGGTCTAATTTTATTTTGAAGTCTACTTTATTGGATTTTAGACTAGGTGCTCCTGAAGGCTTTTATGCTCCAGCTTGGTGAAGCATCATTTTCCATCCTTTCTCTTTCAATCTGTATATTCTTTTACAGGTGAGGTATGTCTCTTGCAGGTAACATACAGTTGGTTCTTGTTTTGGTACAACCTACTAGTATATTTTAATTAGAAAATTAAAGCAATTTGCATTAAGCATTATAAGTGAAAGTTATGTACTAATTCCTGTCATTGTGCTGTTTTTCTAGTGTTTGATTTATTTTCAGTTCTCATTTGTTTATCTACTTGATGAGACTTCTTTGCTCTCTTAGTCTTGGGATTATGATTGTCTTTTTCCTCTGTATTCAGGCATATGTGCTGCTGCGGTGAGCACTCCTCTGTGTTCAGGATGTCCTTAACTATTTTTTACAAAGATGACATACTGGTCATGAATTTCTTTAATGTATACATATCTTGGAAGGTCTTTAACTCTCCTTTGATCTTTGAAGATAGCCTTATAGAATATAATAATCTAGATTATTTTCTTTCAGGGGTTGAAATATATCCTGATCTTTAGAATTTCTGTTGAGAAATCTGTTGTTATTCTGAAGATTGTGCCATTATAAATTATTTAGAATTTTTCTCTAATAGTTTTTAATTTTTTATTTTTCTTTTAACTTTTGGGCAATTTGAGTATGATATGTCATGGAGTCTCTTTTCTGATATCTCAAGAGCTATCCCCCAGTACTGGGGTATCCATTCTCATTCTCCAGATTTGGGGACTGTTTTGATTTCAGTGATTAGGGTTTTTTTTGTTTGGTTTTTGGTTTTTGGTTTTGGTGCCAGGAATCAAACTCAGGCCCTTGCACTTGCCAGGCAGGTGCTCTGTCACTGAGCTGTATCTCTGGCCAAGTGAAGAGGCTTTTTATGACAGTCTCTATTTATTTCTTCACCCTCTTTAAAAGCAATGAGTCTTAAATATAGCCTTTTAAGGTTTTTCAAGAGCTCTTGCACAATTCGTTCATTGATTCTTATTCCTCTTTCTTTACTACTGTCTGAATGTTCTAGTATATGCACCTTGTCTTCAAGGCCTGATCCTCTTCATTTTGATTCATCTATTCTATTGCTGATACTTCCTCTTGAGAGTTTAAGTTACTAATTGAGGCTTTCATGTTGAGGATTTGTTTGGGTCTTTTTCAGAATCTCTATCTTTTGACTCAAGTGGTCTTTCATATCCTGCAATGTCTTCCTTAATTCATCTACCTGTTTATGTTTCTCTTCATTGATCTCTTCAGTTATTTTAGTTATTTGATTTTGAGTACTTTTTCTGGAAATTCATCTACTTCAGTGCCTCTGAGATCAGCTTTTGAGGAGTTGTGAATTTTTGGAGGTATCTTCTAGCCTTATTTTCTCATGATTCTTGTGGTTTTTTATTGGTGTTGGGATGGATATGTCCGCCATTACTGTGTGGAGATCTTCTTAGTAAGCGGCTTTCTCTTTGTGATGTGCCCTAACCCGTGGGCCTTTCTCAATATGAAAGCACCCACCTAACCTGTTCGAAGTACTAGATTTAGTCCCTAGGACAGCTTTGCATGGAAAGAATAGCTACCAATAATACAAACACCTACAGAACCAACCTTATGTCAACATAAAATATAAAACTTACTTTAAAAGTTCACTACTTCTTTACTATCCCAAGAAAAGAAAAGGAGAGCACTAATATAGGCTAGGCTAGGAAAAATAGGTATTAATGGTAATATATACAAGAAGAGAAGGGCAGCTAGGAGAAATAGGAGAGGGTCTGAGGGAGGAAGGAAAGAAAGGCAAAAAAGAAGGGCGTGTAAATGGAAAGTGAGTGAAGTAGTGGGAGATTGAATGCAATTAATGAGCTATGAGAAACACAAAGTTAGAAACCCCTAGGAAACACTTGATGTTGGAAAACATGGACTACTATAGAAGCAAAAGCAATAACACTCATGCACACACACACACACAACAGGCCCAGTATTCCTCCCTGTGGGGTATTTTTATTAAAGACAATTATTTCCGCTAGATTCCTATGGTTGGACGTGGCCTGATACAAGGAAGATTGTGAAATCCTTTGAGTCCAGAGTTCTCCTCCTCAGCCTCTGTGCAAATAAGGGAAACTGAGGCAGTCTCGAGTGCTAGGGAAAGGTTGTGAGTAGTGGAACTGGATCACACTTAACATCGCAATTGTTCCTGTAGCTGGGAATGAAAGCACAAGGAAGGTTATAGTTGTCTGCCAAGCCTCTCACTCTCATAGCCTGTGGACAGCTCCAGATTGCAGGACAAAGTTCCAGAAATCACCAGACAGTACTCTTGGGGACATGGCTGCTCAGGGTCTGAGTGATGCCACGTTTACTCTGAGCAACTCTGAACACAGCAGAGACAGTTGGGCCCACAAGTCCATAAAAGGTGAGAAGCCACGGGCCCTCAGCCTTCAACCGCTCTCTGCTATGGCACTGACAGTCTCAGAGTTCATTCCCCCTCAGAACTTCACAAGGTTGAACTCGTTTGTTCTCACAGTGGTCAGCTGCCATTGGGTTTTTTTGCCTTTTTCGTGTGTGTGTGTGTGTGTGTGTGTGTGTGTGTGTCCCTCCACCTGGCTGAATGTGCTCACTGCAGCTGTGTTTCTCCCTATCATGCTGAAACTTTCCCAGCCTCACTTTTAGTCTCCCAAGGAACAGGCACTGGAGAATTTCCCCATCCCAGGATTTTAGTTTTTCTACGTCGCTGTCACCATTCTCTAAGACCCAAGCTGACTCCTAGAGAGGTTACCTACTGCTTCCCTACAGAGATGTCTCTCATGTCCCAGAGCTATGAAAACTGTGGGGATTTTCTGTTCTCCAATACTGCCAGGCAAGATAAAGGAAATTACCTTTAAAGAGGGCTTCCAGCTGGGCATGGTGGCACAGGCCTGTAATCCCAGTGCTGTGCGAAGCTGAGGGAAGAAGACTGTAAGTTTGAGATCAGTCTAGACAACTTGGCAACTTTGTGAGAACCTGTCTCAAAATTTAAAAAGAAAAGAGCTGGATATATGACTCAGTGAGAAGGCCCTTGGTTCACTCACCAGTAACCCCCCACAATTTGAAAGGCTCCTCATCTCAGGCCTGGCTAAATTCATCTCCCACATTTTCTACTGAGGCAGAGGCAGAATGAGCTTCCTAAGACTGCTCCCCACACCAACACTAAGTCCACAGGGAAATGCTTTCTTTCTCCATTCTCGACATGAGGTCACCTGTTTGCTCAGGCTGTGCATCTGTCTAGCAGCATTCCTAAGGGTGTGTTGAGCTTTTCTTCTACTGCCCCACTGAAGAGGAGGTTCCCCTTCTCCACTGAGCTGCCACTCATTCATGCCAGTATGCATTACTTCGGATACTTTCCTATCTTTCTAAATATCAATATTTCCGAGTTCCGCCTAGTTGCTTGCTCCCACGATTGTTGCAGTTCAGCAATTTCTTGTGGTCCCCCTATCTCCTCATGAGCCATTGCCTGTTGGTTTTAATGAGTACCCTAGAGATATTCTAGCTCCTCATGATCAAGTCTCTTCTTAAGTTTTTAAATCTTAATTGAAAAATACACATGATATAAAATTTACTATTAACTATTTGAAGTACGCAGTTCACTACTGGTAAAACATTTATATTGTTATGCAACCAATCTGCAAAACTCTTTAATCTTCCAATATTGGAACAATTACCTATTCAACAATATCTTCCTACTGCTTACTGTTCCAGGCCTCTGCCAACTACCATTATACTTTGTAGATAAATTTGACTCTTCTAGTTACATCATAGGAGTGGAATCATATGATACTTGTCTTTCTTGACCGGCTTACTTTGCTTAGCATAATATTCTCAAGCTTCATTCATGTTGTAGCTTATGTTATAATTTCCTTTCTTTTGAAAGCTGAATAATAATGTATTGTATTATATGCCACATTTTGCTTATCCATTCATCTGTCAGTGTAGACTTGAATTGCTTCTAGCTTTTCACTACTATGAATATGCTGCTGTGGACATAGATACACAAAACTCTCTTCAGTACTCTGCTTTCAACTCTTTGGGGTATATACCTGGAAGCAAAATTGCTAAACCATGGGGTTATTTTACTTTTCAGTTGTTTTGAGGAAATGCTATACCATGTACAATGATTCGTTCCTGTCAGTGTGCACGAGGATTACAATTTCTCTGAATTCTCATCAGGACTTGTTACTTTCTGCTTTTTGAAAATAGTAACCACCATGGTGATTGTAAGTAGTTATTTTACTTATTCTTAACTGACCTAACAGATACTAGCTTAATCAATACAATAAAAGCAACACATATAAAATGTCTGATGGGCAATGAACAGAAAACAATTACCAAAATAGTAGGTACTTATCCAATAATATTACTACTTTCAATGTGAATGGTCTGAATATATGAATTAAAAGATAAAAACTGTCAGAGTGGATAAAAATACAATTCAACCATATGTCATCAAGAAAAAAAATTTTTAAGATAAAGACAAGTAGATTAAAAGTAATGGGGTGGAGAAAGATACGTTCTGTTAGCAATAATCAAAAGAATGCTAGGGTAGCTATATTAATATTGACAGAACAGACTATAGAACAAGAACAATTTTTGTAGATAAAAATCCCATGATACCTAATGATAAAGGGCTGAATTCTCACAGAAGACATGACAGTCCTGAATATGTATGCATTTGACAGCAGAGCATTAAAATTACATGACACAAAACTGATAAAATTGCTCAGAGTGATAGATAAATCCACTAGCGTAGTGGAGAGACTTTAGTGCTCCTCTATCAGAAACTGACAGATGCAGCAGGCAGAAGAAAAGCACTAAGGATATAGTTGAACTAAGAAATACCATCACTCAACTCAGCTAACTGGCATTTACAGAATAATTTGTCCCCAAACCACAGGATGCATGTACTTCTCAAGCTCCATGCCATATTACTCCAAGATGCAAAACAAATTGTATCAAATTCAAAAGAAAAGAAATACAAAGTATGGACTCTCTTAGTTCATTGAAAAGAAAGCTTTACATTATTATCTTTGTGCTTCATTTGTAAGAGAGAATCTTTTTTTTGTCTATGCCTTGTACTCTGAATAACTGCTTTGAAGATAATAGCACACAGTGTATTAACTGGTTATTCATTACATTGTTATAAAATTTAGTCTTATTTTTTCATAAAATAAGTATGGACTCATATCACAGTGGGATTAAACAACCAACCAATAATTTAAAACTTCTTACAAAATTTCAAAATGCTTCAAGATTGAATAAGTATTTCTAAATATCAAATGGATCAAAGAAGTCTCAAGGAAAGATTTAAAAATATTTTGAGCTAAATAGAAATGAAAATACAACTTACCAAAATTTGTAGCTGGGTGTGGTGGCACATGCCTGTAATCCCAGCACTCAGGAGGCTGAGGCAGGAGAATCGTTGCAAGTTCGAGACCAGCCTGGGCTACAAAGTGAGCTCAAGGCCAGCCTGAACTGCATAGTGAGACCCTGTCTCAAAAAGAAAAAAAATGTAGACTGAATAAAGTAGCACTGAAATGGATATCCATAGCACAGATGCATAAATGAAAGGAAAGATTTAAATTCAATAATCCAAGAATTCATCTCAGGGCCTTCAAAAATAGGAGCAAATTAAATCCAAATAGGAAAAATAAATAAATAAATAAAATGAAGGTACAAGCCAATGAAATGGCAAACATATTAATGGGGAAAATCAACAAAATTGAAAGCTTGTTCTTCAGAAGAAGTGACAAAGTTGGTAAAATTCATCCCAGGTATACAGACCATATACATCTCATAAAAAGTAATTCCAATGGATAATAGACCTAATTAAAAATTAGAAACTATACATTTTCTAGAAGATAGCATAGAAGAAAATATAGGTGACCCTTGGTTTAGTAATAATGTTTGAGATACGAGAGTGAAAACATTACCTGGGAAAGAAAATTATGATAAATTGTACTTCATGCAAATGAAAGCTTGGAACTAGGAGTGTGCTACCTGCCTGTAATCCTAGAACTATGGAGACTGACGTAGAAGGATCAAGATTTAGTGGACCGCTTAGGCTGTACAATTACTTTGAGGCCAGCCTGGAATATGTGGAGAGGTTTTGTCCCCAACCCTCCCCATCAAAAAAAAAAAAAAATAGAAAGAAAAGAAGAACGAAAACTTTTGTCCTGCCAAAGATGCTGTTTAGAGAATAAAATGACAATTCAGAGACTAGAAGAAAATCTTTTTAATACATATATCTGATAAAAGGCTCGTGTCCAAAATATGTAGAGAACACTTTAAGTGTTCAACATTCAACATTTCCTTGGGTTTCTGTGTTGCATGAATCCTTCATGGAATTAAAGACTGAAATAGTTTGAGAATCACAGCCTCCAAGTCTGTGTCTTCTGAAAAGAATACATCTAAGTTTTCTAGTTTTTGTATCACCTGACCCTGGGGTAAAACTTCTACCAAACTAATTCTGAGGTGTTGGCACTTAATAGGTGTCTTGGTCACTTTCTCACCTCTATGACACAACATCTGCCACCAACAACTGAAAAAAGAAGAGGTTAAATTGGCCTCACAGGTTTTACAGGATTCAGACCATAGCTGACTGACTCCAACGCAGGAAAGACATGGTGAAGGGGCAGAGAGAAGGAAAACTGCTCAAGTTACTGATGCCAGGAGGAAAGAGAGAGAACAGGAGCTAGGGAAGGAGAGATACCCTCACGTGTGATGCTCCCAAGCTCAAACTCCTCACAGCATATTAAGCTACAGATGCATGAGTGGACCGATCCCCTGATGGGTATTGCAGCCCTGTGACCCAGCCACCTTGCAAACACATGAGGCTTGGCGTGGACACCATAGATCTAAACTGTACAGCAGGAACTAGTACCCATCATGTCAAAGTTCAGCTTTCCTTTAATGAAACCAACTCATACCTGGACGCTTTGATAGCCCCTGTCTAAATCTGCACCAGAGGTCTTGAGCATCCCTGGGTGACTGAAGCCACCATTGGTGGTGGTCACTGAGAACAGGTGACTGAGAGGAGGAACTAGGGAGTGGGGAAGGGAATCCTCACAAGAAAATGGGCGCAAATGGCTGCTTTCTCTGAAAGAAAATGGAAGCAGATTTATTGTCCACGTAAAATCACCTTTCCCCACTTGACTTTGGGATAAGCGCTGTGTTTCATAAATGCACAGAAGTCATATTTATGCAAATATTTGGGTGAACTGAAAATACTATGAACGTAAATCTGAATTCAAAGTACAATGTGCAAGAATAGCTTGGACTTTAGTTTTCTCATCTTTAATGCAAAAGAATCTCATTAGACAATTACTTTTATTAATTGACATATTTTCAATTGAAACAGAAAATGTGGACATAACAAAAAAACTACAGGCAATTAGACAAAACAATCCAGAATTTCACTATTTAGCCATAACCACTGTCCACACATTGGACCCTTTTTTCATTTTTCTGCCTCTTTTCATAGCATTTGTGTCACATTATAGAAAATATTTGGCCTGCTTTCCAATTCTAACCTTTCCCATAATGCTACACAATAATTGAAGGCTCTTCTAGTGCTCTGATTTCCAATATCTTTAAATTTCTATGGTTTCTTTCTCTTATGGATTGAAAACTATCAAAAGTTACAATGAATAATGTAACAATGAATAGTTTTGCAGTGAATAGTTGGTTCTTTAGCACTAATTAACTTTATATAAAGTTTTCTGTGGCAACTAAATAAAACAACTATACAAGTGCCTTAGTTCCTTTTATTGCTGAGACAAAATAACCAACACCTAAAGTTAAAGGGGAAAGGTTTATTTGGCTCACAGTTTGCAGAGGTTTCAGTCCATAATCAGCTGGCTCCAAGGCAGAGTGGCACATGGCAGAGGAGCAGCCATTCATGGGGATAGAAGACAGCAAAAGCAACAAGAGAGGAGGATAGAACAAGCCTCTTTCTGTCCTTTATAGTGTATGCAAGTCTACCCACCCTAGGGTGCATGTAGTACTCAGAACCTTAAACCCAGCACTATACCATGAATCACACAATTGAATCAATCACCAATTCTAAATTCAGCCACCTCTGAAAAGCCTGCCCCTCCATGACCACATGAGGCTTTAGGGGTAAATATAGACACAAACTATAACATTTCACCGTAACTGTCCCTCAAAAACTCATGTATCTTCCTCTACAAAAAAGTTACTTATTTAGTCCATCTCTAAGAGTTGCCAAAGTCCCAACAGTTTCAGCATTGCTGAAAAGTCTGAGTCCCAAGTCTCCTCTGAGATTTAAGGCAAACACTTAGATGTAAGTCTCTTTACAAATGAAAAGAAAGTTAATCACTTCCAACATTCAAAGACAAAAGATAAGCATTTCCATTCTAAAAGTTACAAACAGGGGGATAAAAAGGAACGGGATCAAAGCAAGTCCAAAATCCAGCAGGGCAAACATCAAGTCCAGTACTTCTGTTTGCAGCATCCAAGGAATCTGTGGCAAATTTTGAACTACAGAGGGTTTGGATGCCCCCCATGGCACTGCTGGTGGTTGTAGCTCCCATGGATTCTGTCTTGGGCCCACTCTGCTCCCTCCCTGTAGTTTTCCTTAGATGATCCACGTTCCTGGATTCTCCAAACATCTGGGGTCTCCACTGCATCTTTAGATTCACACTGGCACACTGCTCTCTCAGGGGCACACTGCCTGGCCTCCCATACCTTCTGAAATCTGGGTGGAAGCCTTCCAGACCTCACAACCCTTCCATTATGTATGCATCTAAAACTATGTTGATAATGCCACAAAGATAATGCCAAGATCTGCTGCCAGCTGGAGAAATAGCCAGGCTTCTCTCTCTCTTGGCTGTAGGAGTCAAGTGCCTGGATCACTGGGCACTCTTAGTCCAATTCTGAGGAAAAATTCTTTAGGCCAGTACCATTCTAGAACATGGTGAGGTCACCACCATTCTGGAACATGGTGCTCCTGCAGCTTTCTTCTCAAAACAAAGTCTTTCACTTTTGCAGTTTTGAGGCTGCAAAGGGAAGAGATTTGCTGCTTCTTGTGATGCCCTCTGCCTACCTTTTCTATTCTCCTGTTTCATCTCAGTAATCAAGACCTCTTCAGCTCTATCTTTGCAGTCCACAGCTTTACTGGAGCTTCCTTTCTGGCCAAACTTGTAACATTTTAAATCACTCTGCTGAGCTCTTTGCTCTTGATTCTCAACATAAATCTGGCTAAAAGCCATGCCACCACTTCAATATTCAACTACCTTGAAATGTTTTCTGCCAGTTTAATTAGTCCAGCACCCTTTATCTCAGTCTCAAGCAAAGTCTAAACAAGAGCAAAATTCAGTCAAACTTTCTGTCATGCCATAACACACATAGTCTGGAGTCCAACAGCCTATGCAGTCCTTCCCAGCAGAAACTTCCCAAGCCTAGTCTTTAATGGCAGGATTTCTATCAACCTTCTAAACTTCTGAGCTCTGACCAGAGTATCTCACACAGAACAGACTAAGGCAATCCAACCCTATTTTTTTAACTGGTATCTCCGAACCTTTTCAAACCCTTCCCACAAGCCATTCCTAAAGATTTCTGAACCACACGGTCAGGTATAGTCACTGCAAGGACCCCACTTCTCTAGTACCAAATTCTGTCTTAGTTACTTTGTTTTTGCTGAAGACCTGAAGTTAAAGGAAGAAAGGTATTTGGCTCACAGTTTGCAGAAGTTTCAGTCCATAATCAGCTGGCTCTAAGGCATATGGCAAAGTGGCAACCATT
>PVLD010036912.1:0-10620 GCA_004027595.1 Dinomys branickii
TGCCCCATTCATCCCACTGCAGGGCTCTATCAGCTCCGACCTGGGCCGCTGTCCTGGGAGAATGGCACCATTCCTACTCCTGCTGACCTTTCTTCTGTCCCCTCACGCTAGGATAGTTGAGTGACTATCCCTATTCCAGAGGTCCCAGCACATCCCACAGAATACTCTCTACCACTGACTTTTCTGCCAGCTTTGGTCTCGATTCTTCCTCAGTGTGAGCCATGAGTTTTCTGATCTGCAGCTCCCGGCCCCAACCCAGACTTACAAATCCAAAGCTGGCTAGACAGACTTGAGGACAGCAGAAGGAGGGTGCTCCCAAATGCTTTCCTAGGTGTTAACCTTCCCAAAGAATTTTCTGCAATACCCAGAAAATGAGTTGTCCTTAGAAGAATAATAACGAAGAAAAAACAAAGAAAAGGAGAGAATTAAAGCTACAAAAAGTAAGTAATTAAACTCTGTTGATCAAAAGAAGAAGGGCAGCTTAGACCAACAGGTTGCAAGGTGGGGTGGTCACTCTACCCACCGCATTAGTCAGTGCCCTCCACACCTCACCGCAGGCCGCATGAAAGCCTGTGTGGCAGCTGATCTCAGAGATGACAAAATGACTGATCCACTTTTCTGTTGTCTTTGACTCTATTTTAGGTCTTGGCAGTTTCATTTAAAGAGTCTTCTCAACCTCTGTCTTGCCAAGCTCCAAAATGTTCATTGTCTTGGGAGCTTCCTCTTCCAAAAACTTTATGGCCCTGAATCCCACCACACTACACTGCTCCAGCAAGCACTGACCAAAGGCTGATTGCAAATCCATCATTCATGCAGCCAAAACACTTACTGAGAACACAGAAATAATTAGTCTTAGAATATCAGGATTTTGGAAAATGCAACTTTCTAAACCCATAGGTAGATTGTTAGAAAGGGCCACCACTCAGGAAATTAGCAGAAGCTCAAAGAGATGGGAAAGTCTCAGTAAGAAAGGAGGAGAGAAGGCAGATGCCCATTATCTAGTGGATATCTGTATTCATGCAGCAGACCTCATCTCCTCCACACATGTGTCTAAAGTCAAAGGCAGAAGATAAGCACTGTCCTTCCTCTCTCAGAGCAGGGACATAGGACTTGAGCTCTGGAAGAAGTCTTTCTGCCTGCAAGGAATGGAGTGTACAGAACATAACAGGTCTCTCCCCTGCTGTCTGCAGAGCACTCCAGATCCTGCCCTCAACCCCCACTTTCACTCCTGAGCAGGGGACTCCCAGGAACTCCATCCTCCAGCTTTTCTTTCAGAGCAGATCATCGGGGGTCAGGAGGCCAAGCCCCCTCCCATCCCTACATGGCCTTCATCCAGTTTTGGGATGGCAATAAGCGGAAGAGATGTGGTGGTGTCTTGGTGTGAAAGCAACTTGTGCTGACAGCTGCTCATTGCAAGGGAAGGGAAGGGCAGCAGCCAGCCCACACTTCCTGAACCACAGCAGGGTCCTCTGTCTTCCCAGGGGTGACGGCCTGTAAAGTTCTGGGGATGCAGGAACACAAGCTCACAAGAGCTCAGCAGAAAGCAGGAAGGAAGGAAGTTCAAAAGTTTCAGACCATCACCTGAACATATGGAAACTAATCATATAAACTCTTAATGATGAGTAAATAAATTTGAAGGTGGGAAAAAAGGGAGTTTGGAGAAGGGGGAAACAGAAGGTAACTTAAACATGTTCTGATGTGCGCTAATCTTGTACAGTGAATATAATCATCATATACTGCAAGCATGTAGTAATAAAAGTTCAGAAAAGTTACAACCCAGTTAGGGTAATTTAGCTACTTAGTGGGAACCTCTTTCAAATATAAAAAACAAATGACAATGACCTGGGAGTATAGCTCACTGCCAGAGGCCTGGGTTCAACTCCAGTTACCTTAAGAAATGAAAGAAAACCTGCAAAAAGAAGAGCTGAGACATAGGAGAGGTAAGTTTTAGGGTGAGAGGCTGAGAATACAGAATAAGTGACATAGGCGAGAAGATGGACGGACCACGGTGCCAAGTAAAGCAGCAGCAGCCTGCTCTGCATAGCTCCTGGCATGTGTCCTCTGTGGCTCCGTGACCTTCAAAGACCTCTCTTCTCTGTGCAGCTCAATAAATGTCACCCTGGGGGCCCACAGCCTCCAGGAACAGGAGACCCAGCAGGTCATCCATGTAAGAAGACCCATCCCACATCCAGACTACATTCCTCAAAACTTCTCCAATGACATCATGCTGCTGCAGGTGAGGCACCCCTTCCTGCTGCTGCTGCTCTCTTCCGGCAGGGTCACCCCTCCCACTGGGACCCTGCTCTTTCTCTCCCTGCCATTTTGGCCAACTCTATATCCAGTCCCAGAAGGCACAGGGTCTATGCCATATGCTTATCTGGACTCTTGCTTTTTCTCCATCAGATGAAGAGAAAGGCCAAGCTGACTAAGTCTGTGCAGCCCTTCAAACTACGTGAGGACACGACCCAGGGGAACCCAGGTGACACATGCCTGGTGGCAGGCTGGGGGAGGATGAGCCCATTAGGCCCTTTAGCAACCAAAGTGCAGGAGATGGAGCTGACAGTGCGAGGTGCACTAAGATGCAAATCAGTCCTGCTTGTCCACTGTGATGTCACTGAGATCTGTGTGGGAGACCCAAGGGAAACAAAGACCAGCTTCAAGGTGGTTTCCACTGTCTTTAAAGACAGAACTCAGGGAAAGAGGAACTTGGTGTGGGGGGATGATAGTGTCCATTTCCTCGTGCGCTAAGTCCAAAAACCGCACCTTGAGTTCTCCAGCCATGAAGTCTTCAATGCACTTCCTGGATGGGTAGGAGCAGATGGGGAAATACCAGTTAAGCCAATGCACTATTATCAGTACAGTATCCCTAAGGATTGCTCATAGAGACTCAGGTAAGTTAAAACTGGCAAGTAAACTTGGGGCCAGGCTAGAGTATCCTGGTCAGAAGGAGGCAGCCAGGCCCACCCTGCCCTCATCTCTGCTCACAGCCCCCTGTCAGAGGTCACCCACTGTTGGAGGTTCAAAGAGCATCACCATGAGGAACCAACTCATTACATCCCTTCTCTGTCTGCAGGGGGACTCTCGGGATTCTCTGGAATGTAACAAAATGATCCAAGGTATTTCCTCTTGTGTAAAAACTAATGGAAGACCTCAAGTAGTCTTCATGAAGGTCTCCCACATTGCGCCCTGTATACGTATCACTGTGGCGCACTTCTAACAGCTGCTGTAAGACTGGCTTACTGGTCATCTTTTCTGAAGCAAAAGAGAGAGTACGTGAGCACACGCCTTAATGACTGCAGAGTAATAGCAAATGGATCTCAAGAGTGAACGCAGCTGGTCTTTCTATTCCTCGAACCCTTTCAGTACGCAGCTGCAAGGGCTCCAGTAGCCCTCTGCTGGCCACTCTGGTCATTGCTTCCCCTTTTCTCCCCAGCCCCCCCTCTTCCCTTAACTCCATTCCATACAATTCCTCACTGATGTTGAAGCACACTTTGCTTCAGTGCTCATCTGTGCAGCCTGGATCAGCTCCCTGTGCAGCGGGGACTCTGCAGCATTAGCATCTGTCCTCACACACACCGTCTCGGGTTCTCTATGTTCAACCCCCAGACATCTCAGAGCTTTAGGAATTTCCACCTTGTCCAAGCCAACAACCTGCATCAGACTCATCAATTTGGCAGAGAATGGAGCAGAGAAAGGACTAACTCCAAGGACCCAGGAGACCAACAGCCCTCAGTTGCCCTCCCTCCTGTGGGGTAGGTTTGTCTCCCTTTCAGTGCTCTCTGCTGCTTAGGAGGCTGAGGCAGCCCCAGCTCAATTTGGCTCTATTTGCGCCCTACACAAGGAGAGCACCTCGTTCAGTTCACCTTCTCCCTTAGTCCCTGGCCTATCCACACCAGCCCCTGTCTCCCCAGGGTGTCTCTGGCCACCAGCCCCTTTCCTTTCCCATTGTGGTCATTTAACAGACCCTCCTCTCAGCTCCCTGTGTTCCTACTCTGCGGATTCACCTCTCATGTGTTAGAGCCAGACTTGGAACTCTCTCCCCTTCCACATGGGCAAGGCTGGCTGAGCCTGTTTCAGCCCAGCATTCCCCAAGGGCTCAGGCCTCAGCTCCTGTGGTGACAGTGCACCGTCATCCCTTTCACACTGGCCTGACCTTAGAGTACATGCTCCCCCGAATTCAGACTGGGTTATAGCAACCTGTTTGTCAGAGTTCAAGGCTGCTGGGCAGGAAGGATTGCTTAGCTATCTGTCAACAAACACACTTTGCAACTATGTCTTTGCATAGGCTCTGATCTCACTTTGAAGAACTCTCAGGAATGAGAAATTTCTTTTAAATATCTCAGGTTTGTCTCCTTCGACCAAGGTAGGACACTTTATCCCACATAGATTTATATTTGGAATCCACTAGAAAACTTATCTGAAAACAATTCAAGACTCTGTGTACTGTCTTGATTGTGTGTGACGGTGTCACATGCTTGATATTTTAGGATCCACAATAGCAGTGTGTGAAACTGGAAGAGACATGGAGATTCCCATGTCCTCAGGTTGCCCATGGTTGGCCACTGGAGTCTGGGTCTAGAGCTGTGGGAGGTAATAGAAGGCTGCACAGCCAGGCTCAGTTTCAGCTCACAAACCCCCAAAATGCCACAGTTCGGATGTGAAACATTTTTGCCATGATGTTCTTATTGACGATCCCGTATCTCTCAGACAGTGCTACCGAGGAGTTGTATGTGACATAACAAGACACACATAATAACACTGCTGAATCAAGTGACACCAACCTCAAAAACTTCCTGAATAGGGCTCTAACAGCTCAGGGAATGGTAGCAACAATTGAAAAATATGATTGCATTGATTTATAAAGCTTCTGCACAACAAAGGCAAAAACAGAGTGAAGGTTAACAGCCCATGGAATCCTGGGAGAATACCTTGGCCAGCTACTCTTCTGACAGAGGGTTAACTTTCAAATATATAAAGACTCCAAAACCTTAACGCCAAAAAGGAATACAGGCAGGGGGTGGGAAGCATGCTTCTAATCCGATCACCCAGGAGGCTTAGACAGGAGTATCACTACGAATGTGAGGCCAACCTGGGCTACAGAGTTCAAAGCCAGCCTGAATGGTGTAGCAAGACAAAGCTTCAAAGAAAAAACCTGATGGGTAAATCGGCAAGTGAGCTAAACAGATACTTCTCCAAAAGTACAGATGATAGTAAGTACCTAAACAAATGTTCAACATTTTTAGCCATCAGAGAACTAAAACTCAAACTTACGCTAAGATTCTATCTAGCCCCAGTCATAATACTTGTTATCAAGTCTACCAAAACAATAAATGTCTGTGAGCAGTTTGTAAGTACTATCACTATGGAAATGTGACTAGTAATTCCTCAAAAATGAGCCACTACATCATAGAAAAGAGATGCTATAGATACAGCATACGTGAGACATACCTGCACGCCTATGTTTATTACAGTGCAACTTACCATAGCTAAGCAGTAGAAACAGACTTGGCAACACACCCAAAATTACTGTCACGTTGTATGCAGAGTTTTCAGTATAAATTTTCCATTTAACATGAGAGAACACAAATTTCTCCATATCATTAAGTAGTATGCTAAACAACACTTTTGGTGGACTGAGACAAATTATCTCTTGAATGTATCATCATCTATATTCTCTTCTCCTGTTATTGAATATTTGGATTGTCTGAGCAAATTGGCAAGAAGGTCTGAGGGTATATGTCCACCTCAATCTCTCTCTTCATGACACAAGAGGCCCTGTGGGGTGAACACAATGGGCAGGCGGCACTAGTGGTGTAGAAAAGTCCAAAGTAACACTGAGAATTCGAGCCAGCCCATGGTAAGTTAAGCGAACAAGTACTGTGCTTTAGCACACAGACAGATAAAATAGAAGTGGGAGGAGGGCTGCCCTTTTTGCTTAGATGTCTCCAGGAGAAATCCAGCAACAGGAGACTAGACCACCCACACATCCCTACATCAAAATGAGACCCCAAAGCCAGCACAAATCCTGGCTTGAGTAGAAATTTTTGAAATCTGACTTGGACCTGCTATAGAATAATAGACACCAGAAGAATTTCACCATTTTCATTTTTTTCTGTTTCTCTGATTCTTTTTCTTTCTTCTGTCTAGTTACGAGTTTTGTCACTTCTCTCCTTTACCTTGTTCATCTTTTGTTTCTGTTTATGGTTATTTTTTTTCTCTCCTCCTCAAGATGTAGATCTCTTCCCTTTCTTTCATTTTCTTCTACTCAATCTCTTTCTCTTTCATCAACTAGCACTTAATTTTATGATAATTTCTTGTGGCAAACATTGTCTCTTCTTTTTCTGGTTCCCTTTGATAGTCCTTGTCTTTCTCTTCCATTGTCACCCTCTTGAGCACCACATTTTTCCAACACTCAGATGACTGTCCTTTGCCCTCCATCCTGGCTCTACTTATATTTCACCTCTTTCATCCCTGTGTAATGTCCTCATCCCTCTGACATCCCTGCCACAACAGGGTAAATCACTCAACTAAGTGGAAAATAATTCCACACAAGTCCTGGTAAAAGTTGGATTTTGCTATCCAACTATAGAAT
This sequence comes from Dinomys branickii, assembly GCA_004027595.1. Taxonomy (NCBI): domain Eukaryota; kingdom Metazoa; phylum Chordata; class Mammalia; order Rodentia; family Dinomyidae; genus Dinomys; species Dinomys branickii. Next base: position 6,593 of record PVLD010036912.1, read on the forward strand.
TTTTTTCTACAGTGAACGTTATAAAACTAAGAGTTACTACAGTTTATCAGTAGCTAAGCTATACTTCAAAGTATTGATATTGCCCATATACTACGTTAGTCAGGATGGCATATCTGTTATAATCAGTTTTTTTGCCCATGTGGCCACGGTGTGATTGTAAGGAGTGATAACCCTCACTGTAGTCCAGTACCAAAGGACAGGGTTGTGAGCCAAACAGATAACAAATTCTCATTCTTAAGTAATTGGAAAGGTAAGTTCTTGAGATAGGTATAAAAACCAAAAACAACTTACATCTAGGAGACATCCTAAGGAGCAGACATTTCCTAGGGAAATCTTGATTCTAGGGATAAGAAATCTACAAACATCACTACAGATAACAAAATAAAATTAGAAATAGGAAGTAAAAAGTGACAAGAAAAAGAAGTAAAATGCAACCCCAAGTGCTCTGCTCACCTAACACAAGTCCAGAGCACAATGAGATACGGAGAATGGAAGTCAACCACTGGAACTTTCTGAAAGGATAGCAACACAAGTGAAAAAATATATGCAAGATGCTATAGAAATATACTGTCTAAGATATAAAAGATGTGATCATCAAAATGAGAGAAACTAAAGCTGAGACATTTTAAAAGAATAAATGAGCTGAGGAAAATGATAAAAACTGCGAATGTTCAACATAGGAAAGAAATGGACTCCATGACACAGATCCAAACACAAAAGAAAGATATTAAAAACTCCATTGAACGTACATGCAGCACATTTAAGGAAGGCAAGGTTAGAATATGTAAAAGCAATATTGTGGCTAATCACCATGAGAATAAAGAGATCTTCAAAGAGCAGGAGGCCATGAAAAAGAGTACAACAGCTACAAGACAAAACAAATAAGAACAACTTAAGAATGAGTGACTGGAATCAGTGAGAAAGAAATAGAAACACTCTTCACAGAAATAAGGCCAGAAAACTTCCCAAACCTAGATAAAGAATTTGAAATATATATAAATAAAATTTATAGAATTCCAAATACCCATCACCAAAAGAGATTTACACTAAGGCATATATAAGTAAGTTTTCAGAAATTCAACTGAAAAACAAACTTTAAAAGTGTCTCAAGAAAAGGAATAAATCATCAATAAAAGAAATCACATTAGAAGCACATCACACTTCTCAACACAGACCCTCAAATCAAGGAGAACTTGGAGTAAGACTTTTGAAGCCCTACAAGGAAACAACCTTGAGGGCCAAAGATATACCTCAGTGTCACAGTGCTGCCAATGAAAGTGCAAGGACCTAAGTTCTAGTCCTAGCAGCAAATGAAACAAAACAAAATTTTAACCCAGACTGATTTACCCCTCAAAACTATATTTCAAAATCAATGGACTAGTAAGATACTTCCATGAAAAAAAAAATGGAAGAAGTTCATGATCACCACACCCCCTCTTCAGAATGTTCTGAAGGACATATTAGAAATTGACAATGAATACCACAAACACAAGTATACCAATAAAAAACAAGCCACCAGGGAGGAAAAGCAATTAAACAGGGGGGAAATATAGGGAAACATCAGGAAAATGACATGAAAAAGATAAGCCAATATTTATCAATTATAACCATCTATGTAAATGCTCTCAACTCACCATTCCAAACAAAAGACTGTACGAATGGATCCAGAAGCAAGATCCAGCACTCAAGGAACACACTGAACACAAAAAGAAATTCATAGACTAAAATTTAAGTGACGAAAAACACTACTCCGTGACACAGGAACCAAAAATGCAGGGACAGCTATTCTCTTTGCTGACAATGGGAACTTTAAGCCAAAACTGATGAAAAGAGACCAAGAAGGTCACTACATGCTTGTGAAGGGAAAACATGAAGAAGAGATAACAATCACAGATATATATGCACCAAATACCAATGCACCCAACTATATAAAATATTAATACATGTGAAAAAGCAAGGAAGCATTAACAACATTGGATAAGGGGTCCTAAATACCAAGCACTCACAATGTCTTTGTTTCATCAACCAGACAAAAAAATCAACAAAGAAATATAATTAAAACAAAACTGTAAACAAATGGACTTAGTAGGTGTCTGCAAAGTGTAACGCCCCAAAAAATCAGAATACATATTTTTCTTACCTGCAAAAATATAACACATATTAGCCTATAAAATGTTGAAGTAAAAACAGAGAAATTAAAATACTCCCATGCATATTATCTGACCACTGTACAATGAAACCTGAAATCCATGGCAAAAAAAGTCACAAAAGTACATAAACACATGGAAATTAAACACTCTTCTAAACAACCAATGTGTCGTAGAGGAAATTAAGAACTAAATTAAACCCCTATACAATTAAGTGATAATGCCAGCATAGCATACTAGAACTTACGGGAAGCAAGGAAAGGAGTAGTAGTAGAAAAATGTAGAGCATGTGCAACATGTGCAAACCAATAAACGTGCAAATCACAAATCAGGAAGACAGAGCAGGCCCACATAAACAACCTCATGTTCAAACTCAAACTTCTACAAAACACAGAGCAAATCAAACACAAAGCAAGTATGAGGGAGGAAATGATAAAGGTGAGTAAAAGAGATAAGAGCCGATACTAACACAATGGAGACAAAAAGAAAAGAATCAATAAGTTAAGAGTTTGTTCTTTGAAATATTAAACTTCATAAACACTCAGCCAATCTCATGAAAAAGAAGAAGGAAAAGACTCAAATACAAGCAATTAGAAATGCAAAGGCAAAACCTGGAATGGATCCTCTAGAAATCTAAAAAATGATCCATACCTAATTCAAGAACCTATACTCTAATAATGTGGAAAACACAGAAGAAATGGACATGTTGACAGACATAAATAAACTGTCAAAACTGAATCAAGAAGCTCTAAAACTCTAAATAATCTGATATCAGTCAATGAAATTGAAAATGTAATTAAAAACTTAAGAACAAATAAAACCCCAGGTTGTGATGGATTCATTGTTGAATTTGACAAGCCATTTAGAGAAATAATGCCACCAATAATTAAAATCTTTAAGGAAATTGAAAGGGAAGCAAGGTTTCCAAAATCATTCCTGAGAGAGAATATTACCTGATTCCAAAACCAGATAAGGACCTAACAACAACAACAACAAAAACCTGTGGGCCAATCTCCCTAATGAACATGGATGCAAAAATTATCAAGAAGATTCTGGCAAACAGCCTGCACCCAATCATCAGGATAATACACCCTGACCACTTAGGATTCATCCCAGGGACTCAGGCACAGTTCAACATCTGCAAATCAAAAAAAGTCACACACCATATTAACAGAGCCAAAGATCAGACTCACATGACCATCTCCATAGATGCAGAAAAAGCTTTGGATAAAGTCCATCATTCATTCATGTTAGAAAACCTACAGAAAATTGAAATACATGGTCTTTACCTCATTCGGGTCAAAGCCATCTATGAACAACCAAGAGCTAACAACATATTGAAAGGCCAAATAATGAAGCTTTCACTCTAAAATCAGGAACGGGGTCCTGGGGGAAGATGGCGACCAGGTGAGCAGCAAGGGAGCGAGCCTCCTTGATAAACACCACCAGCTCGAGACAGATTTGGCGAGCGTAAAAGCCGGGACCTCGGCTGGGAAGTTTAAACTGGGCGTATTTCTCTGAGATGCCGGGGGAGATGTGGTAGGGTGGACCAGGCTGCCGGGGGGAGACGTGGGAAAGTCCCAGACGCTGGGAGCCGGGGACGATCCCCGCGGGGCAGAAGCTGGGATCGGTCCAAGCGCAGTGGGAGCGCGGCCGCCTCGGGCCCCCCCGCCTCTCGAGCCGGTGCAGCCCCCCGGCGGCTCCCGACAGAGATCGGCTTGCTGGCGGCGGAGACGCCCGGCAATCCCGCGTTTCGCGCGTGTCGGGCGAGCCGCGTGGAGGGTGCCGCCGGAAGCAGAGAGAGGGATTTGCTGGGCCCTGCCGCCCTGGGAACACGGACGCCTCGATCCTTCCCGCCTCCCGAGCTGGCGCAGCCCCCCG